>CAJNIZ010044013.1:20241-51148 GCA_905231905.1 Symbiodinium pilosum
AGCAGCTCCAACCTTTTGCCGATGAAAGCAACCGTCACAAGCGCTTGTCTGAGGAATCAGTTTGTTGCCATAATGGTTATATTGGTATATGAGGTACTTAACCTGGTTTCCCCGCTATAGTAAATTGTGGCATGATGTGGGACCAGCCTAAGCTTCATTTTTGCGTTGACACGCAGAGTTGCCTCTTGCGAAAACAGTTTCTGGGACAGTTGCACTGGCCCCCAAAGTCCTATAGTTCCCCTTAAGCAGATAGAATATGGCTTTGGGTAAATTGAGTACATCTATAATAAGATCCCCATATAATTACCCCATATTCTATCTTAAGCGGGACTATATAGCCCACAGCGGTCGCAGGCCCAACCCTGAAGCAAAAAAACTGCTTCGTCTTGCTCGTCAAAGTTGCGAGTGAAGCACCACTGCAGTCCTGTGCCACAATGAAAGTGGGGACAGAACTCTAAACCCTGTCAAAGCCCTTCAGAAATGCGCCTTGAAAGGATGTAGAGAGTAGCTCTGAGCCCCCAAGACGTCCTCAAGCAAAAATAGGAGGCTTGGATTATATCAGGGAGAATGGAAAAGAAAATGGAAACTACTATATTATCGGGTTCAGGGTTGGGTTTTTTAGGGATAATGGAAAAGAAAATGGAAACTGATTTAGGGTTCGGGGTTTAGGGTAGGGTAATATTAGGGTGACTTGGGAGTTCTATAGGGATGATGGAAAAGAAAATGGAAACTATTTAGGTATTGGTCTAAATTCCCTATAATACGGGGTCCTATATTTAGATTCCGATTATGGTACGGGGCCCTATATAAATTTCCCCCATTTTGGGAACAGTAATTTAGGGAAACTTCTATTTAGTAGATCCACGTCTTCCATCCCTTAGGCACAGGGATTCAGGTTTAGACTCCCCTGCATGTCGTGGCACGGAATCTTTCCTGCAATGGGGTTTAGTATTAGGGGTCATATAAGGAGAATGGAAAAGAACATGTAAACTACCATTATGTAGGGTTTCATATAGGTGGTTGTTCAAATTATGGTCCTTTCTGGGTACCCCAAATACTAGGTGCCGTATTATACTAGGGACCTAAAAAGGGACCCTAATTTTGACAACCACCCATGTATGGGTGAAGCTTTCCTCTTCTGTGTTCGTCTGCCTTGCAGCCGATGGTGCAGGCCGGGTCATGGTGGAGATCGGGCCTGTCCCGGCCTTAACAACTACAAACCGCCTTTTATATGGGGAGTTCCCAAAAGTAGGGTCCCTTTTTGTTACCCCTCAGTATTGAGGTGCCATGATCTATTCTATAAGCAAAAAGGAGTCAGAATTTTGAGAATAGCCCATATCCTTAAGAAGGACAGCCGCGCTCGCTGTGTAGCCTACCCTTCTTACCATCCCGAAGATTTCATCATGCAGGTGTTTCTCAAATGATCATAGCCCCAATATAACCCTAATATAACCCTAGTAGAACCCCTATATAACCCCTAATGTAACCCCAATATAATCCTAATATGCTACCTTGAGAAGCTCCCAGTGTTTGAGAAGCCCTCCAAAAAGCGGCAACTGCCGTACTCAGGATCGTCACATTGTGCTGCAGCTAACCGCAGGTGCCATCTTCCCTGAGGTGGGCGGCTGCATAAGAGCTTCTGGAGAAACTCCATGTGCAACTTTCAGGTATACATAGTCCCCCTGAAATAGATAGAATATGGGGTATATGGGGATCTTATTATCTTATTATAGTATACCCAAAGCCATGTTCTATCTACCTAAGGGGGACTATAGCACATATGTGCTCATCATGCGTTACAGCACCCCTTGGCTTTCTGTAATCCCTTACCACGCCCTGTTTCTAATCCCGATAAATCATGTTTGGCTCCCCCTGAGACATCTAACCTTAGGAATCATCACAGATCAGCAGATGAAGCGAAGCCACAGATATTATCCTAATATAACCCAAATATAACCCTAACATAACCCTAATATATCCCCAATATAACCCTAATATATCCCCAATATAGCCCTAATATATTCCCAATATAACCCCAATATAACAGGGACTATTATAACCCCAATATAACCCCAATATAACCCCAATATAACCCTGATATAAGCCTAATAGAACAGGGACTGTTGGCAACCTATGGCGCGGTATGTCGAGCGGAGACTTACTGCGAAGCCATGGCCCCAAGGCGTTTTTTTTGTTTTTGAATGTTGGGGCCTCACGTAAATCCCACGAAGCAGCAGTTAATTCCACCAACCCCAAATAAGGAAACAGAGATGGGACCTTGGGACTTGCGCAGGTGAAAGGCCTCAAGCTTTGCAACCCTAGGCACCCCCCCCTATACCTGAGTGTGCACTGAGGCTTACCGGGTTCGCTGGCACGACTTCTACATGGCAGCTACAGCCCAAGCATTTCAAAGGAAGCTGTAGGTTCCTTTTCAGGCACTACAGGCATATAGGGGTTATGTACAGAGAGGTTATGACAGGGAGATCATAGCTGCTGAGGCGTACACAGGCTTTAGTTTGACAATTATCCATGCTAGCTTCTCTAAATAGGGACCCTAATATAGACTACAATATATTTTACAATCCTTATTATGGGTACCACCATAAAAAGGTACTCCTAATTTTGAGAACCCCTAAACCCTAAAACCCTAAACCCTAGCCCAAAATCCCCCTATATGAGCTCTATGAAGAACCCCTACAATCCCTTTAATGGTACATACACCCTAATTGCAAGGGAAACCCCCAAGTGGGGACGGAGTCAACGGAGGCTTAGGGTCTAGGGTTGAGGTTTTAGGGTTTAGGGTTACGGTTTAGGGTTAGGCTTTAGGGTTAGGGTTTAGGGTTAGGCTTTAGGGTTTAGGGTCAGGCTAGCATGCTATTTAAGGTTCCGTCCGCTTTGTAGGGATAGGGCTGAGGTTTGGAGTGCATATTCCACCAATTTCTCAGCTATACTGATAAGAGGTTTTTGCAACCCTCCCAAGTTAGAACCCTATGTGTAATGGTCCATGGATGCTGGATTCGAGGTTGAGGGTGTAGTGACCTGCAGCAGCTATAGCAAAGTCCAGAAACCGAGTGGAAAATAAAATGGACCCATCTCTAAACCCGGAGCTGTAGGGTTTTTGTTTGTTTACTTGGAAGAAGAGCATCTGGGTACCTTGTTAGTTTACGGTTTAGGGTTTATACTTGTATAAGAACTATGAAGACATGAGATTGATGAATATGCAAGCTTCTGCATCACGCATACGTGCTGCTCCATGTTTCATTGTCTTTGAGTTGCTTGGTCCTGCGCATTCCCGCATGAAACATTTCTTGATCTTTACTTCCATCTGCTATCGCACATTGTGGGGTTGATGCCATGTCACGCATGCATTTACAGCTTCCCCGCCATGATTGCTGCCCTGTACAATCCTGCTGCGCACGTCCTTCTCCAAGGGAGATGGTACCTGTTTCACCCGCTTGATTCCAAGATGAAAAGGAACCCTAAACGCTTGTCCTGCCCACTGCCCACATGCTCGAGGGTGCCTTCTATTGCTTTCCAAAAACAGCCAGCATGCCCCTATCTAAGTAATACCTTCGGAGTTGCGAGATTGTACTAATGTCATGCAGGATTGATAGACATGAGAATTAGGTAGGTGTATTCCGAAACCATCCACAAAAATGATCATACGATATTCCCTAAACCCTAAACCCTAAACCCTTTTGGATTTTTCCTGAAGAGCCGCCGTAGCTTTCTGTCAGCGAAGTGTGTGCTACAGAGCTGTTAGCATGCCTCCGCAGCTGTTTTGTCAAGCTTGCGACTCATTTCCGCTAAATCCCGTAGTTCTACGTATTGCGAAACATGCGCACAGCGTGGGCCGCTAGCTGGATCTTGGCACTCTGCGTGCAACAGGGCAGCATTTCAATCCAGCAATCCTGGGCTTCTATGTAGTACAAAGTTGGGTTCTATATTAGGAATGCACAAGATATGGTTAAGGTCTGTACTCCGTATATAGCTACCTGGGATCCTCAGGGTAAGAAGACGAAACAGAGTTTTTAGTAGTCCCATTCCGACCCCTGCATGCTTGAAGGTGCCAAAGTTCTAAGACCTACAATAAGGCTTCTAGGACTATTTGGGACTGTCTGGGGAAGGTTTGGGCTTTGTTGGCTAGGGTGTAGGATCCCATTAATAAGGGTCCACGAGCCCTAGGGTAGCCTCTCAAGGTTCATGCATTGTATAGCCGCGCCTGATTTTTCACAGTATAGAGGTATCGTACACTCCCAAACACTGGACTATAGACAGCTATGAGAAAGATCTCAAAGTCTATGATTATAGTATAGGCGACCCTCAGGGATAGGGATTCGGGTTCAAGTTTCAGGCCTTTGCCGTGGGCTAAGGTGTAGGATATTGGCCCTCAGGTCCATGAGACTTACGCCCCTTCGAAGCACCCTTGCCAAGCCCCTAGTTCTGCCTTAACTAGAGGTAATCGGGGGGAAACTAGATTGGGGGTAGCGCGGAGGGACAGTAGGGAACTCATGATACTTCGACCTTCGCCAGATATGAAGTCCTCGGAGTCCAGGAAGCAAAATAACTGTTTTCATAAACGGAAATGCTAAGCCCATAGAACCCCTATAGCCCCTTTAAAGGATAGTCTGAGACCCCCCGACCCTGACCTCATTTCAGCCCTAAAATCCAAGGCACCCCCCCGTACGCGTCCCAGATAGGAAACTATCCAGGTAGAGCCAGGCTAGAGCACATGCTTCCTGACCCAGCGAGTACCCAATGATTGGACATATGGGAAATACTAACTGTAGTATAGGCTTTGGGTAAGTATGTGATCATTGGGTACTTGGACCCTTAGGGCTAGACCCTAGAGTAGCGCGCATGTTCTTTTCCGTTGCTTCCATCCCGTACTACCCAGCTTCAACCCTAAACCGTAAACCCTGTAGACTGTAGGAGTTTCCGTTCTCTTCTGCGTTCCTCCCTTCCCGCCACCAAAGCCAAAGACCCTATAGTAGTTTCCATAATAATTTTCTGCCAGTAAGGCTTAGGCTTAGGTACTGCCCCCACTCAGCAACAGTTGGGTAGTAATTGTATTTAGAGGGTGTCACGGCGTGGACGTTCTGTATATATCATATGAACAACGTGTAGCCCTCGGTATGACCCCATTACTGTCTGGGGTTAGTACCCAAAGTAAGATTCCCTAGTAACCCAAAGGGTCCATGTAGCCATATAGTAACTTGGCCCGTAGAGTAGGTCATGGGAACCACTAAAACCCCCAGTATGTACCCTCGACCCTGAACCCTATACCATATACTTGCATGAGCCACTGTCTAAACTCTAACCCCCTATATAACTCTCGTTAGGGAGTTTAGACTGTAGCTCACATGGACCCTTTGGGCAAGCACCATCAAGGCAAGCATATCGAGACTCAGACAGTCCGGCCCCAAGCATGATTTAGGGCTTTAGGGCTTGGGTTTAGGGTTTTGGGGCTTAGGGTTTTGGGGCTTAGGGTTTTGGGCTTTTGAGGTTTTAGGGCATAGGGTTTTGGGGCTTAGGGTTTTGGGCTTTAGGGTGTTGAGGGTTTAGGGCTTAGGGTTTTGGGCTTTAGGGTTTTGAGGGTTTAGGGCTTAGGGTTTTGGGTTTGGGGGTTTAGGGTTTTAGGGTTTTAAGGTCTTCGGGTTTAGGGTTTTGGGGTCTTAGGGTCTGAGGGTTTAGGGTGCACGGGTTTCACGGCTTAGTGCTTCAGCTTCGGGAGTCCGAGTTTGTGATTTTGGCTTTTGGACTTCCAGGTTTTTTGGACATTGGTTTCATAGTCCCCCCCTTAAGTTGACAGAATATTAGGTCATATTAGGGTTATAAAGGGATAATGGAAAAGAACATGGAAATTACCATTTAGGTTTTAGGGTGTAGGTTTTATAGTCCCCCTTAAGTAGATAGACTATGGCTTCAGGTATGTTGTAATAAGATCCCCACATACCCCATCTTGTATCTACTTAAGGGGAGACTGTAGGGCTTTCTCACCTACGAGGCTTCCGGGGAGGGTTTAGGGGTTTAGGGTTTAGGGGTTTAGGGTTTAGGGTTACCACATTCTGCTTTGGACCCCCATGTCGCTATGAAAGATTGTTTCAGGTGGGTCCCACATAGCGCTCATTGTCAGGTCAGGCTGCGTGTGTGAAGGCTACATAGGCCTCCTATGGAGTATCCATGGGGTTTAGGGTTTAGGGGCTTTAGGGTTTGGAGTTTGGGGTTTAGGGGCTTTAGGGTTTAGGGTTTAGGGTTTGGGGTTTAGGGTTAAGCCCACCTGAAACTGCACTTGGTCGAAAATAGCGGCCTTCGAAGGCGAATACGAGAATTACCCGTATACGAGAAGCCCAGTTGCCCACATAACGGTTGCGGCTCCCGTAGTCTAAACTCTAGACCCTGTCTTACTGCCTTACTGTAACTCCTACTTCATAACCCCCAAACCCTTAACTGAAAACCCCTTAAAACCCCAAACTGTGAACCCTAAAACCCTAAACCCCTAAAGCTATCTTCTAGGTAACTGGCTGTTTGACTCGCATCTTTGGAGTTCAAGGATACATGCAGGGGCATAGGCTTCAAGAGTCCATCGCTGAACCTAATGTAGACCCATGCTTAACAAGCGGAAATATGGGCGTAATATAGTCATATAGGGGGATATAGGGAGTATATAGGGATAATGGAAAAGAAAATCGAAATTATTGTCTAGGGTGATTCATAAACCTCGTCCTTTTACGGGCCTTCCTATTAGGATCCCCATCATAATCCTTCCTAAGGGGAGGGGCTTCATTACTCAGTTAAGCTTAGGGACCTATCCCCTACTTTGGTAGCGGGTCACGATTGAGGAATTCCAACTACGTCTACAGTGATGTTGATAGGACTGCTTGGTTACTGAGGATACTGTGGGGTCATGGGAGCTGCAAAATCCTCATCGTCAATACTCTGGGTTCGTTTAATTTCTTATGAGAGAGGCCGTTTATTGTGAGCCGGAAGCGTACCCCGCACTAGCTGCGGAAGCACAACCCTAAACCCTTGACCCTAAGCCCCTAAGCATGCCCTGAGATGTTGGCCACCTGGCAAGCGTGGAGAACCTCCACCGCAACAAGGGCTGCACATGGCGGGATCTCTGGATTGACAAACTGGATCATAATTGAACATTGCTGCCTTTTCAATAAATCAAAGCAAATGAGGAGTGTGTAGTACCTGTACATGTTACATTGATGAACCAGAAAAGCGTGATCGTCAAATTTAGGTTCTATTGTTTGTGCCTCCGCCTCTCGTTGGTTTTACGCTTGTTGGGCAGCACTAATTACACTAATTTCGGCAAGCTCTCAAGAGAGTAGATCGTTGCTAAACCACTGTCTAGTTGTGGGATTTCTACGGAGGGGACTCTCTACTATCTACGTCCTTACCACATCAGACCGAATTTTATTTTTGGCATAATAAAGGAGCCTAAATAATTACCAATATTGTGGTTCCATATTCCTTGTATGATTATAGTCATTATAGTATATGGTACTTCAAATAGACCTCAAATTCATATTTGTAATTATTTATGCCCTTATATTAGGTTTTTATTTGGATGCTTCCATATCCGTGGCTAATTCATTTCTACCAAGAGCGCTGCATATGATGAGGGATTAAGGCAAGTTTGCATTTATTGCGTCAACCTCAGCTTCGGCCAGTCAGCAATTACAGTGTTTTTTGTTGTTTCCCGGGCTCAGGGTTACGGGTGTAGGGAGAAGAGAGCTTTCATAAATTGGCTGTAAGGGCTTGAAACTCTAAACCCTAAGCCGCCGCAAGTCTGCGCAGTTGGGGCTTGTGATCGGTGATTGCAACCCTCCTTGAGGGTGTAGACTGTATTGGGTTGCTGTTAAGGTTGTTTAACATTACTATCTCAAGGAAAACCCAGTGTTCACTATATACCCGTGGTGATTTATGTTAAATTCATAACAGAGATCTTCGGCACGTACTGCCGTGTTCACACTTTGTGCACTTTGCAAAAGGAAGTTGCTTCAGGACGTTAACAATACTGCGCGAGGGGTCTTGCACTTCTTTATTTGGACTTCTGTCAGTGAGTCTGCAAAGAGGCCGCCAGCAAAACCCTCGCCGCGGGGGTGCGTTCGGCAGGAAATATCTTAACCCTACAGAGGCCGCAAACCGCAAAAGCCATGAAGGTAGACCCGGAACCCCTCAACATCTAGCGCAGAAACCTGTAAACCCTGAACCCCTAAGCCCTGTACAAACCCGTATTTCATATGGGGATACTATGGTACCCACATAGTTCACGTAGACTATGAACTCTGGGCTCTTTGCCTATGCGTTGTGCATGTTTGGCTCCAGCAGAGAACACATCTACATTGAGCTCTTTGGAGGTCTTGGGGAAGGAGCACTTGTTGCAAACGGTTTCGGGCTTTCAGAAGTTTGGGGCGCGGGTTGGGAAAGTATGAGATATGCATACCTCCATTGTTTAAGGTTTAGGTCAGGTCTGGGGTTTCGGGTTTAGGGTTTGGCGTCTCAGCTGACCACAAGTTGCACAGGCTTCTGATTTACATGTCTAGCATCTTTTCCATGTAGTGGTAAATCCTGGGCTTCTTCCCTGCTGCTGATGGTTAAGATTTCTGAATAGTAGGCTTTAACCGGGAACCAAAACCCAAGACACTAAGCCCTGATACTAGGGAGCTAAGCGCCCAAACCTTCGCTGGTGTGTGCCGAGTTGATCCGGGCAATTCTGACGTGGAGGGCGCACACGACACAGTGAAGAATGACGCTGGTGCAATTGCGTTGGCTTCTGCCTACTAGGAAATACTCACGCTATAACCAGTCTATCCCCAGTTTCATACTCTGATAAATCAACTAGTGTTGTCTGATGTTCCCATATAACCCTAACAAACCATATATAACCCTATATTGCTCTATATTACCCTATATTACCCTATATTACCCCTATATAGCCTTATATTTTCTCCTTATGCCTGGGGTCAAGGATGAGGAGATTTAGCTCACGGCTTTGGGGAAAGTCTGAAGCTGCTCTACCAAGGAGGGTTTAGGGTTTGGGGTNNTGGAGAATTACATGGAAAAGAAAATGGAACATGAAATGGAAACTGTGGTTATAATGCGTTATCTGGGGGTATATTAGGGTTGTATGGGGTTCTACTGCGGTTTATAGGGTCTAGGAACGTGCAAAATAGATGGACCCGTCTTTCTGAACCATATCAATCTCAAAAGCAAAGTGGCCTAGCGGCTACAGGACAAACTGCACATTTCAGTCGGGATCCCTGTGACTTCCTATCATTCAAAAGGGGGCAGAACAATTGGTGGCACTTGTCTGTCTACAGTAGCACTCTAGCGAATGCGTGGCTTCTCCGTTTCATAAGAAGCAGCAAGCAGCTCATTTTCCGGGGTCCGGGAACAACCAAGCAGAGTTGCAACATTTTCCTGTGTTCATCCTTATTGTTAGCCCATCATTTACGCTTAAGTTGGCGGTTTATCGCTTCAATTTTGTACGGGCCTAGTATGCTTTTGCTGTGTTTGGTTGTGGCTTGACTGTTCAGGGTTTGGGTTTAGGGCAAGCGTCCTGTTGGGGAGGTTTTCTACGAACTTCTGGGGTTCAACGATGCGTGCTGTCCATGGGTGATCCAAACCGTAAACCCTGATATCACATGAGAAGCTCCAGAACAATCACTCGCTGCATCTTCTCTGCAGTGCATCATATGAGCAGTATTTCGTTAAACAGGGTGTTGTCATAATTCCATTGGGGCTCAAGTATGCTATGTTACCATAGTTCAGAGGCTATAGTGTACTTAGGGTCACGCACGATATTTCGATATGTTTGGTGTCAAGCATAAGGAGCTACTGTGTCCCCAAACCCCAACCCTAAACCCCTAAACCCTAAGCCCCTAGACCCTAAGCTCCTAAACCCTGAAGTCTAACCCCGAAGCCCCTAAACCCTTGAACCCTTAAACCTTAAACCCTAAACTCTTAAACCCTAACCTCTTGGATAACTTTCTTCATTCTCTGCGCGTTTCAGTTTCTTGCGCAGCCCCCCTGAACCTTGACCCCAGCCAAAGTCCAAGAACCTAGGAGACTTGGGTCTAGTGTTTAGGGTGTGTGTTTAGGTTGTAGGTTTTAGGGTCAACTTTTCAAGGGATATTGTAGTCCCCCCCCCCCAATTTTCATATGGGCGGGGCATGTAGTACGTTTTGAGATAACATAATCTTACCTGGGTCCATTACCAAACACTACGGGCCCAAGCACCTAACTAAGGTGTAATATGCGCGTAGACGGATTCCAGTCTAGATGCTTTGGGCAGAAATTGCGTGTTGTCTAGGTACTTGGACATGGAAATCCCTGAGCACCCCGCGAAAAACTTTGTACGTCTTGATATCACCCTATTATTTCGGGCCTGTGGCCCCCATAAAACCCCAAATCCCTAAATTTTTGAATCCTAAACCCTTAACCGTAAACCCTTAACCGCTAGTTTGATATACAGCCCTTCGCCTAGGACAAAGCAGACCCGCAGGTGCCTTGGTGGTTCATATACCATACCTCAAGGGGCTACAGGGATTTCTGCAGGGTTTAGGGTTTAGGGCTGAACGGATGTAGGGTTGAGGACTTAGAGTTTGGGAGTTCAGTGTTCATGTCCAGGTTTTAGATCGTGTTTAAAACGGGGTCTCCATGTTACAGGGCGATACATTGGGGAGTTGCTCAAAACGCGCAGCTCTCAGGACCATGCATACGGTCTGTTTTGGAATTTCTGTTGGGGTCATCTCTAGAATTCCCTGATTGGACTCTGATGGTATCTATGTTTGCTACTTTGGGGTTCACGCAGTCGGAAGGACTGCATCAGCTAAAATGCGGTTCTTGTGTAAGTAGTGTTCGCCAGACCCGAAGCCACAAACCTTTGACCCTTAGCTGGTCCATACTCAAGGCCCCCGGAGTCCTAAGTACCTATACAGGCCATACTAGCTCAAACCATACTGCCACCTAGAATAGAAGCCCTACTTTATGAGGGATCCTAAGTACCTTTATAGGCCATAATAGCTCAAACCATACTACCGTTTCCTAGCATGGAAGCCCTACATTGTAAGGGATCCTAAGTACCTATACAGGGGATACTAACCCAAACCATCCCAAACCATACTACCATTTCCTAGTATAGAAGCCCTACTTTGTAAGGGAACCTAAGTACCTATATATGGGATGCTAACCCAAACCATACTACCATTTCCTAGTATAGAAGCCCTACTTCCTAAGGGATCCTAAGTACCCATATAGGGGATACTATCCCAAACCATACTACTAGTTCCTAGTACAGAAACCCTACTTTATACCATATAGGTACTTAGGAGCCTTTCGGGTGGCGGATGACAGGGTAGATGTAACAAGGATCCTTAGCAACTCCAAATTCCGCAACCCAATGTTCCACACGTCTACATCGGTATACCGAGGAAAACATGCATGTTTAGGTGTACGTATACAACCACTTGTAAAGCACCCATCTGCATGTTATATACACCTTTGTGAAATATGTACATACATGTCCACATGTATATTATGCAGACAGAGGCAACCTTGATCAAAGAGGGAACCATGCTTTGGTGAAACTCCGAGATAGGGTATCTCGGTATGGTGTTTGCGAGCAGGGTTTAGGGTTGAGGGATATATGATTGAGGACTCAGAGATGAAGTTTTTTGGTTTGGGGCTTGGCCCTTCCCCACGTTAGCAGGAAGCTTTTAAAGAGCTTTCATCAAGACTGTTGTCCGTTTATACAGGTTCAGTACGGGGTTGCGCGCTTGTTTTGGTGAGAGTAAGCCGCCATACTATGCGCCGGGGCTTGTTTGCAAGAAAAGGCAAGGTTCTTCTGGTGACCTACCATTTTGAGGTCTATTTGAGGTACCCTACAGTGTATTTACACATAGAATCTAGGATCACAATATTTTTGTCATCATCCCTATAAATCCTTGTAAAAGCCAAGTTTCCATTCTATGCTACACGTTCTCATCCATTTGCTTTTCCATTTCCTGAACCCTAATCCTTAAACCCTTGTCGCGAACCCCCCCCCCCAGAATATCCCTATTGCTCGGAAACACGTATTCATCTAGTCCCCTATTGTACAAGCTTAGGCTCTGGCGTGATCCACGCCTAAAGCCTAAACCCCTAAACCCCCCAAACCCTAGCCCCCTAAACTCTGAACCATAAGCCCTGAAGCCTTGACCTTCAACCCCCTCAACCCTAAACCTCCTCCACCCTAAACCCCAAACCCACAGACCTAAGGCTTAAACCCTAAACCCAGCCCAGGAAGATGCAGAGCCGGATTGTCACTCCGAGTTCACATCGCTCAAAAACTGGCCCCTGGGCATGGCAGGGTTTAGGGTTTATTATAGGGGTTTAGGGTTTAGGGTTGGGTTTCTTGGGTGGGTCAATTTAATTTTGAAATGTTCAAATTTGGAACCCTAAGTAATGATGAGTCTATATGTGTTTGAAGGTTTAAGGTGTAGGGCTTAGGGTTTGAGGTTTCAGGTTTGGGGTTCAGGGTTTGGGGTTGAGGGTTGTGGATGTTGGGTTTAAAGCCGAGAAGGGCTCCAGAGGTCCGGCGATCCAGAAGCAGTCGAAGCACGCGACTTGTGGGTGCTTTGGCTTTTACCCGAAAAAAGGGGGAGGGCATCCCTTAACCCGGAACACCAATGATACGCAAATCCTACAAGGAGGGGCCCCCTAGTTACATAACTAATATTATTAGTCCTAAACTAGAATCTATGCAACTTATATCCGCAATTATCCTAACTTATAACCCAAGTTATAACTAGGGGGCCCCTCCCTGTACCCGTCATGATGTTTAAGGGATGCAGGCAGTACTTCAACTGTACGATGGTTGGAGAAAGTAGTGCACTACTGGGAAGCCCCAATATGCCATGACCCTAGGACCTAGGACTTAGGGACGTAAGACGGTCAACCGTAACAGTAGCTACCCAGACAAGCAACAGGTACGGTTATTGCTCTTGCTGTACTTGGAGGTTCGTTGTACTTATAGCCTACTTAGGAACTGTAGTTATGACCCAACCAGAAATCCCATAACTTATAACAACAGTTACTAAGTAGGTTAGAAGTACAAGGAACCTCCAAGTAGTCGTCCACAGACCCCAAGTTGCAAACACCCCAAGCCCTGCCACGCTGAGACTGTCCAAGCCGATGAGACGCATGTAGCGCAACCTTTAGGAACAACAACAAAGGGACATGAGCTATAGTCTAAACTCCTCAAAGGGAATAATATGGGGGATTCTTTTGCGGAGAAATATAGGGGTTACTAACGGGGATACTAGGAGTTCAGACTATAGCTTATATACGCATAAGCTCATTTTTTTGGCTTCTTCTGGGAGTTGGTTATACGCGGCTTTAATTGGATATCCGCATCTATCTATTTGCTGATGCTTTAGGATGGTAAGCAGCACGCCCAAAACTTCCTTCTGCATATGGGATTCATGGTTTGAGGTTTAGGTTCAGGGTGCCGACGCGATAGCTAAAGGTTTTACAGCCTTAGACCTTGAAGACCCAGAGCGCACTTAACCCAAAGCAAAGCATGATGATGGTGATGGAGGAATGCCCTGCATGACCCATGGTTCGGAACATACCACGATTCACAGCATGGTACTTGAACGTCATACAGGGTTCCAATCCGTCAGGAGTACGTGTTAGCAAGTCATGTGGTGAGCATTGATAGGGCTGGCTAGCTAGTATGATTGAGATATTGCCCTTCGCATCGGAGGAGACAGCGTACATCAGAATCATGTCTTGCTCCTCTAAGCCGGTTCTACATTCCGATTGCCAAACTTCCAAGTACCCAATCATTTCGTGCTTTGAAAGAAGGTTCCTTAGGACCCAAATAGCCCAATGTAGTTAATATTTACAGGCTCTAGGGCCCAATGTAGATATTATTTGTATACTTGGATCCCTAGGGGTTTGGTTTACTGACTAACTTGACAACTGCTTCTTGGAAGACAGATTGAGGTTCCATAGCCTTTGTTATATTGGGGTTATGTAGGGATAATGGAAAAGAAAATGGAAACTACTATATAGTATATTGCGGTTACATAGAGAGTCAATTAGAGTTGACATGACCCTTGTGCCAAGTTGCATCGAAGTTTCGCAGTTCAAAACCTCTCAACCCCGACTGGACCTAAATCCTGCCTAGCCTAGGGACGTTAAATTCGAGCAGCTGCAAGACAAAATCGGGCGGTTCGTGCGAGTCCCGGAGCCCACTTCTGATCCGGAGGCGTCAAACCAAAATGCTTCAATGTGTAGTCTTTGGGGGTAGGGTTCAGGCCTTAGGGCTTTGCGTCTTCAGACATTGCGTAGGGTTTGGGTTCCATGGAGTTTGCGATGTGTTTCTTTTTGCTCATGTTGTTTTTTTCTTTCTGGCCTTTGATGCGGTGTGCTTACAGCTTGTTTATTTGCTTCTAGTCTATTAAAACAATTCCAACATGCATAATGTGATTCACAGGGCAGAACTCGTTTCAAAGCGCGCTAGGTGAGTCCCAAAGACCAAACAACCCTGGCTGCAAAAGCCACGTTGGATCCAAAAGGCTAAACCCTAAACTCCACAACCTGAACCCTAAACCCTTAAGTCCTAAAAGCCTATACCCCAAAACCCCAATCCCCTTCCCCAACTCTCCAAAGCTGCTTCTGGAATGGGAAAAAGGTACTCCACGCACAATGATAGGAGGTGCTAACTTTTCTGGAACCCCTGCTTGGGCTTCAGGGGAGCTAGTATATAAGTGGTTAACAACGGGGAAAACGGAAATTACTAGATGGATGGCATAAAGGGGTTTTAGATATACTTACTAAGCCCCCCCTGACCCTCCAAATATCTTGCCAACAATAGAAACGTGCAAGCCAAGTGAAATTGCACAAAAACGCCCAGCAATGCAAAACTCTTAACCCTGACCCTCAGCTGTAAACCTTCCTGCAAACCCAAAACTCTACACGCTCAACTCTGAATACTAAGCCCTCGGCTCCCAACAACCCTAAACCCTCAGCCCTCAGCCCTGAACCTGAACCCTAAACCTTATACTTTGTGGGGTATAAGGATTATGCTACTTAGGGGGTCTATCTGTGTTCCCCCTATTCCGGGTAACTACCATTTCTGGCAAGCAGCTGCACGAAATGTTTTCTTTGTATTCGGCTCCTGCATTGTCATGCTGTACTTTTGATACTCATCTGCTCAGACGGGGTCTTGAGTTGTTTGCCTATCTTGGAGGTCCGTTGTACTTATAACCTACTTAGCAACTGCAGTTGTGACCCATAAAGTCTCATAACTACAGGTGCCGTAGATATAAGAGGCTTATAACTACAGATACTAAGTAACTTATAGGTACAACGGACCTCCAAGTATACTCTATTTCTGGGCAGAGCACGACCCAGGTTATCAGCAGGTAACATGCTTTCCTCTGTCACCTACGTCGGTCCACGCAGGGTTGTGCCGCAGAAGTATGGGGCCAGGAAAGTACGCCCCGCGCTGTGAGACTTAAAAACTGTGTGTACTATATTCTAAACTTCTTAAAGGGAGTCATATAGGGGATTATATGGGGGAGTGTTATAGGGGTTATTCAGGGGGATACTAGGAATTTCGACCATAGCTCATGAGGGGTTGTATCCAAATGGGACGAGAGATTATAGCAGCATTGTAGGATTGTAGGGCTCGCTGTCGGATTCTATAGGGACCGTCACAGATGCGGGTTATGTCTACAAGAGAACTTGCCTGACAAGTGCTTAGGGTGTATCTCCTTGTCTAGACCCTGCACACACGCCGCCTCGCGGAAAATCCGTGTCAGCTTTTCCCCACCAAATCCGCTTGATGATATGCTTCTAGTTGTCAGTATTAGGGTTACCTAGATACAATAATCAAAAGCGTAGACATAGCGGTCCTTTGGTAGCTTTGTATAAGACCTAATCTATTCCTTACCAAGAGCCCATGTCACATGTCCTGTACTTGTCTGGCAAGTCTTCATCCCTATAAAGCCCTATATATCCCCAGTTTCCCATTCAAATTTCAATGTCTTTCCCCCATGATTTCCATTGTAGCTCATACAATACGCTGCACAGGTCACAAACTTCTGTTAATTTCTGGGAGGTGTCCGGTCTAGGGTTTAGGGCTTACTCCAAAATAGCTGCGCAGTCGACGCGCAAACTCCTACACTATTAGAAGTACTTTGTAACTCGGGGCTTCTAGGGCATACTAGCATACAAAGGTCATGCAAGACTTTGTGTTCACCAGAACCCTCCGGGAAACTTCGCATACATAAGCTCCCAAAAAGATCAACACCCGAAAAGCCACAACAACAAATGTAAACATTTTGAAGCTGTCCTGAAGCCGAAATATGCGAAGGATTTGTGGGATCTATATAATACTGGGGGCCCAAGTATACCTACATTGGGCCCCAAAGGCCGCAAGTATTACCTACATTTTGCTATTTGGATTCCTAGGGTAAAGAAAACTCCTAAACCCTAAAACCCCAAACCCCCAAAACAAAATCCCTAAAGCCCTAAAGCCTAAACCCCTAAACCCTAAACCTTGTCTAAGACGCAGGACAAGTTCGGCAAGCTCGTGGAGTTTTCGGGCGAAAACATCGCCGTGCACTTGGGTGTGGCCAGGCTGCGAATCAGCTCAGGGCTGGGGATTTTTGAGGGGTTTTGGTGGTTTAGGGTTTGGGGTTATAGGTGTAAGATGTTGTAGGTTGTAGGATTTATGTGTAGCAGGGGTTTGAGGGTTTGGAGCTTAGGGGTTTGGAGATTTGGGGGTGTCAGGGCTTAAGGGTTAGGGTTTTTGTTTACAGTTTAGGTGTTTTTAGGCTTAGGGTTCGAAGAATATGGGCTTTGCCTTGACCATGCAACGTACTTCCGTCGGGGGTTCATTTTGATCGCTTAGTTAGGGGTTTAGTATAGTGGCCTAAGTAATTACCAAAATTATGGTTCCATATGCCTAGTACATTTATAGTATATGGTACCTCAAATAGACCTCAAATTTATTTTGGTAATCATTTAGGCCCCAGGATTCTGGTTTAGGCTTTCGTGGTTTAGGGCCTACAGCTTCAGCTGCGAGATTATCCGCGTTCCGTAGCCCTGAACCTTAAACTCTAAACCCCAGCGTCTTTACCCTGAATAGTGTTTCGGGGTGACCTCGACGTTTCAATGCATTCCTTTCGGGGCCTGGTATTTTCTAAGTTGGGAGTCTACCTAGGCCTCTATTCCCTATCCCTGCGGTAGGGTGCCTAGTTCTCTTTATAGAATTTACTAGACCTAAAGGTACGGTTTCCTCGAAAAGGGGCAGGATAAAGGGGTCTTGGTAGGATTGAAGGCAAGAGGAGTTTTGGGTCCAGGGCTTCAAGGTGTTGGAGTTGTAGAACCCTAAGCCCTTAACCTTAAACCCTAACGCAAACCCCAAACCCTAAATGGTAGTGCTTTGGCCTAAGGGTCCAAGGACCCAAAGAATAGGGTTTTAGGGCCCAAATATTTTAAGATTAATGGTATTTGGGACCTAAAACCCTATTATAATAGGGTTCCTTGGACCCTTAGGGCTGGCTTTCCTTGCGTCAGTTGCTAGTTCCGACGCCAAAGCCAACTAAGCGGGGGAAGGGAGTAAGTAATGCGGCTCAGGGTTTGGGATTTACAGTTTAGGGTTTAGAGGGTTTAGGGTTTAGGGCTTAGGGGTTTAGGGGGTTTGGGGGGTTTAGGGTTTAGAAGGTTTAGGGTTTAGGGTTTTGGGATTAGGCTTTTGGGTTTCATGGGCAGTGGGATTAGAGTTTAGGGAGGGTTGTCTGTATACGAGTTCTGCCAAGTGAGTACCACAGAATACTAGCCCGGCTTCAGTATAGCTGCAGAATTGCACTTCGTTCCGAAAGGCCTATGGTACTTGTATATGGTACTTGTAACTTTGTAAAGGACAGCAGCTCACACACGGCACCCCTCTCAAGGTAAAGGACGCTTGAGTACTGTAAAAAGCTTACTAAACGCGCGGCTTCAGGAAGTATGCTAAAACAGCTTACTCGCCCTTAAGTAGATAGAATATGGGGTATATGGGGATGTTTACTATAATCTACCCAAAGCCACATTCTATCTACTTAAGAGGGACATTATTCCTTCAACTCTGGCTGCTCTTCATCTTGGGCCGAGCTTGCAAGAGCACGTGCCTTGTCTGTACCTGACCATGACGGATTTGCTAACATGTTACCTTAGGGGTTAGAATACCATACCCCCCAAAAGGTGCCCCCCCCCTTACCCGCCCGATTTTAAACCCTATCAAGGATTATTAGCCTTATCTAGTCCTTATTAGCTTCTTCAACCCTGGGGGTTACCTCTGGGTGGGGATGGTATCATAGTTTCTTTTGAAGTCTGCAATCCTGGGTACCAAAACTAGGATGATCTAAACCCCAAACCCTAAAACCTAATTAAGCTCTTGACCAACCCCAAAAGCTATGACACTAAGTGCTGGACTTTTAGGGTTATAGTCCACCTTAAGTAGATCGACTATGGCTTCGTGGGTATATTAGAATAAGATCCGCTTATACCCCATATTCTATTTACTTAAGGGGGACTATGAGGGTTTAGGGAGCATGAACAGGGCTCATCCAAGCCTGTTTGTAAGTAGCTGATTTCGTTTGAGTCCCAGTTGTGCCTGAGGCCTCTATCTCCTTCAAGAAGGACGGATTCGGCGCCATGCGCCACCCTAAGGGTCCAGTCTCCAATCATCATGTGCTTTGGGGATTTCATAATAGTAATTGCTACCTAGGTTGGTGGGAGTAGATGATAATCCTGAACCTAAATCCTAGGCCCGAAGCCCTAAATCTTAAATCCTACTAAACCGTGTACTTTGGACCCTTAGGTTAGGGGCTGTCTGGCTGCCACAAGTTAGGAGTCTCCTGATAACATTTGTCTTTCTCGCCTGCTGCAACCCCAGTAGGCAGCTATAAGTTCAAGTTTTGGGAGCCCTAAACCCTAAACCCTGGGGGTTCTACTGCAGATTTGGAGAGGAGAGATTCGGATTCAGTACGGTTTAAGGTTTAGGGTTTATTCCTTGTTTGTCTGGAAGCTGCTGTCAAAGGAAAGTCTGAGGGTTGATTGGTCAACAGCCCCAACTCTAAGTATTAGTATTAGCATTATGGCATTAGTATACGTATTAGTATTAATGAGGAGACCAATAGGCTCCCAATATTCAGGGTAGGGCTACGTGGCTTTTTTACTTGTATTTGCAGTGTGGTGTTGGGTCTTCAGGGTTTGGGTTTTGGAGTCTCGGGGTTCCTAAGGATTATGCCGCGGCCAGGGATTGGTTTCCTCGAGTTGTGCTCGTGACAATTCAGCCTAAGCTGCTACCCAATTTTATGGCATCATATACATCAAAGGCTTGCGAGATGTTATTTACTGGTTTTGAGGGCTGGCGTTGTGAGCTCTTAGAAAAACCGTTTGAAGGGTATCCCTAATCCTACACCGCAAGCTCTATCCTAGACTTTCCAAGTGCCCCAGAATGGTGGCTATAGGATACAGGGTTTAGGGTTCAGGGTTGGTACCTAAGAGTTGGGGTTCAGGGCATAACGGAGGCTTTGGAGGAGACTTGGAAAGGCTTCTGGGTTCTGTTTTATGCCCAAGATGTAGCCCCTTGAACTCCAAGACCAGAAGCCCTAAACCACTTCAGGGATTTAAGGCCTAGACTACAAAGCCCTAAACCCTGAAGCCTTGCACCACGTGGAATCCTAAATCGTCAGCAAGTATAGCCTAAGCCTGAAACCTTAAACTACGAAAGCCCACCAACGGCTGCATGTTCCACCAGTGCACGCAATGGCTTCTACAGCACATCCTACGTGCGTTCAAGCATATAGAAATCAGGTCGGGCTACCGCAGCCCCGCAGCAACCCTAGAACAAGTATCTCCCGTGGCATTCAGCAACCGCACCCTCAAGGTAGGGTTAAGAGCGTCGCCCTCCTGCCAGGACGATGGCAACTGCCAGCTGAAACCAGAGGCAAACCCTAAACCCTAAAATCCCCAAACCTTAAACCCTAAAACCCTAAACCCTAAACCTTGACCCCTACACATGTCATGAACTTCGGAGAGGTTTCATCTGGACATCGGCTTACTGGCGGGGGGTAGTAGGGAACAAGGGAACATATGCTACAGGGGTGTATATAGGAATTGTATATAAGATGATATGGGGACTATATAGGGACCATATGCCCTTAGTCCCCACTAACCAGCAGGGCTCTTATCTCTCTCTGTCTCTCTTCCCATCTCTGTCTCATTCTGCTTCCCTTTCCAATTCTCATTCACGCGTTTGGTGCTTACCGGTATCTTGTTAAAATGATCTGTATCGTGAAGAGAGGGTAGTATGGATCTTCGTATATACTTCATCATCAACTGACCACTTAACCAGTAGTAGATATAAGGGGATATATTACACGTGGATTATGTAGAGACAGTAAGTGAGGCGACAGTCATTACATGAGCCATGCATCTTGTAAGTCTGCTTTTGCCATGCGGTATTCTGTATGGCCTGGGAGTCACATACGTATCCAGGGCTCCTTGTGATAATAATCGTGATCCAGGTTTTGGGGAGTATAGGAGCTACTGTCAATAAGCCTTATCAAGGAACCCTTAACAGTGGAGATAGGGGTCCCTCTTGTAGTTTCTTTAGAACAGGTCCTAGTATAGTCGATGAGAAGGAACCCATGTCCATTAATTTTCTGAGCTTTCGTCTAAACTCCTTACAGGGGGTTATATAAGGGCTTATAGGGGATTGTCTAGGGTAGTATGATAGGGGTTGCTAAGGGGGATACCAGGAGTTTAGATTATGGCTCGTAGGGGAAAATATTGGCTGTAGCTCATATGAAAATTGTAGGTATCAGAACGTATAGGTATTTATCTATATAGCCTTCAATATGACCAGACTGCTTTAGGGTGGGGGCAGTACCCAAGCTATATCAGAATTGTAGGGTTTATCTTTGCAGCCTTCACGAGGAAACCCGCCTTGAAACGTCTGCATTTTGGGGTACCGCCAGCCCATCCAAGATTAGGGCTTCGGGTTTCGGAGAGGTGAGGGATTGCCCGAAGGCCCCGCGTACCTACAGAGGATGTAGTTGAGGCTCAATTGGGTTCCTGTACAGGTGCCTTGAGCCCAAATTCTAGTCTAGTTGGATAGTTGAACCCGTAGGGTTCGAGTTGAGGCTTGCGCCCCAAACCCGGAGGGTCCTACTAGTCCTACCTACACGAAAACGGAAATACTCACCAACTCTACTCTGAGAGAAGTCCCAACTACAAGAACCATACTTTGGGCGAAACGTTCGTGGAACCCACTTAGACGTTCTACCATCGCAACTTTTCAGAGGCCACGTAATATGTTAACGCCAAGCCAAAAGGCCTCATCCCAAAAGGAAGCACCTACACCCCAAAACGTATGTAGAATATTTTGTTGGGCAAACCCTAGACGGTCGAGGTCTGTGCAGATTGGAGAACGCAGCCTGCATATCATGTAGAGCATGAGATGTTTGACTTTTGTCTTGCAAGAACTTGGCAAGTGGATTTAGGGTGTAAGGTTAAGGGTTTAGGATTTAGGGTTTAGGGCTGACGGTTTGGGCTTTGAACTGCAAGGAATACGGTTTATAGGGTTACAGGTTAGGGTGTAGGGGTTTGCTAGGTTGCTGTTAGGAAATTTGAAATAAGTTACCATAGTATGGGTGTACAGGAAGTAATTGTAACTAAATTCATGTCAGTTTAAACCCTAAACCCTAAACCGCCTCATCTGCAAACCTACCTCGGCCATCTGAAAAGAGGAAGGCTTCATTGTTCCCCTACAGGTCCAACATCGGAGTTTCCGGAAGTTACGGTTTTGGTTTTAGTGTTTAGGGTTGAGGGTTGAGGGTCCCTATAATGACTATAGTATTTTGGGGTCGATATTCAAGTCCCCTCATCTAGGGAAACTAATTACCGCATGTATAAGATCATGTACATGGACGCCCAAAGTACGCAGAAGAATGGAGCTATAACTATGAGGACCCCAAAGCATATGAGTGCTGTGTACTATAGGGACCGAAACAATTCACAATATTGTGGTTCTAGATTCCTTGTACAAGTATAGTATATGGTACCTCAAACGGACCTTAAAAGGAAATTGGTAATTATCTAGACCCCTGTAGTAGGTTCCTGTAACCGGACACAAACCTCCCATGTCTTAGCGTCCCGTGCTCAACCCCACTTGCCCTAATCAGCATACAGTGAACACTAAGCCCTAAACCCCGAAATCTAACCAAGCAGGAAATCCGCTTCAGCCCCACCCCGACGTGCGAAAAAGCGGGCATGCACCTGAACACGACTGACGAGGCACCAGCTCAATCTAGCTTACAGTTTAGGGGTTCAGGTTTCTTAGCTGTAGGTACTTGAGTTGTGTTGCTGTTAAGGAACTTAACTTACCATCATATGGGTGTATAGATAGTTCATACTCCTTATTAGAGTAACTGAATTTACGTACCTTGACAGCAACCCAGCGACATCATACATCACATAGTAAAGAAACCCTAAACACTAAACCCCTAAACCCCACCAGACTTTAGACTGATGTAATTTGCCTCGCAATCTTAACTCCTGAAAGGTTGCTTATGTAGGGGTTATATATGGAACCACTATACTGAGCAATGTAAGGCGACCTCACCCGACCTTGCCATAAATGGTGGTTTATATGAGGAATGGTACCAAATTTTCCTTAAATTGGGAATTGAAATTGTTCTAAGCTACCCTGATTATAGGGCTGATTACGGGGGATGCTAGAAGTGTAGACTTTTGCATACTTTTGCTCATATTATTGGAGTTAGTAGACCCAACCTCATCACTTGACACCCAATATTCATGACATGAGTTGAATAGGCTCTAGCAGCACTGAAATGATGAAATGCCTAAGGTACAGGGAATACGCGGGGTGCAAGGTCTCCTCGACAGACGGTATCTGTAAACTCTGATGGCCTCTCGACCCCTAAACCCTAAACCCCTAAACCCTAAACCCTAAACGGTTCATCAAGGCCTTCTTATCAGATTTTGGCTTGTGTGAAGGTTGGTGATTCACTGCTTTAATCCAGCGCGGGCGACCAACTGAGATACCCTAACCCTCTAAGCCCTATAGTCCCCCTGAAGTAGATGGAATATGGCTTTCGGTAAATTATAATAAGATCCCTATAAACCCCATATTCTATATCTACTTAAGGGGGACTATAAACCTTAGCATTTTCGAGCAACTTTTACGAAAATAAGCCCCGCGGAGCTACACATCCTTGAGGGAAGAGCTACCTACGTGAAATTACCTACCTGGAAGGTAATTTGGGCCCAAATGGGCTCCGGTATTGAAACCGTCCCCGAAGTCAAAAACTATTCGGGTGCCTGGACCCTGAGCTAATGGTTCCTTTAAGCGGACGTGTTCTGTGTAAGAGGCACTGGGACTAGGACGCAGGGTACGGCAGCAGCTTTACATGTAGGTATACCCGTCCTTGGTTGTCCTTTTGATTATGACCCGCATCCAGTCCCAGTTCCAAGTATCTGCTGTCTAGTCGTTGGTATTCCACATATGCTCAGTTCCACAAGGACTTCAGAACAAGACCCATTGTTTTCTTTCCCTAAGGGTCTAAGGACCCAAATAATAGGGTTTTTAGGGCCCAAATACTATAAAGATTATGGTATTTGAGCCCTAAAGCCCCAATATTTGGGTCCTTGGACCCTTAGGGTTTAGCTTGTGGAGAGCCGGAGGGCTCAGGTTGTCAGGGTTCCGCTTCCGGGTGCGCGGCTCATTGAAAAAGATTGGAGGCTCCAAGTGGGGATTAGGGTTTAGGGTTTAGGGGATCGGAGGCTCCAAGTGGGCATTGCCTCCACCCTAAACCTTAAACCTTGAGGTTAAGATAGTACCCAGGGCCGTGTCTAGCTAGTTTACATATTGTCCCACCTGTGGGTTGGTGGGGGCAGTGCCTAGGCTTCTAGATAACCCTATATAACCCTACTTGGAGGTTCGTTGGGATTCAGGATTTTTAGGGATTTGGGATTTAGGGGTTTAGGGATTTAGGGTTAGGAATTTAGGATTTAGGGCTATACATGAGCTGTTGTCTAAATTCCATAAAGGGGTTATATAGGGAATTATCTAGGGGAGTCTTATAAGTTTTATTAGGGGGGATACCAGGAGTTTAGACCATGGCTCACATAAACCCCTCAAAAGGTACCCCTACTTTTGGGAAAAAGGGTTTCGAAGGTTTCGTGCTTGCTTTTTCGAAAGACGATACGCATCAAGGTGTCCTATGCACAGACCTCGCGCAAGGCCACTACTCCTTGAGACGTGTAGGAGCTGCATATGGGAGGCACACATCTGGAAAATACCCTAAACCCTAAACCAAACGTGCAGCTTGCTGGATGAAGAAGATGTGAGTGGTTACCTTCCGGGTCCTGATGTAGCTGTGCCAAATACGTAGTCTTGGAAGCATAGAGCCTGAGGCTTTATTTTACTTGCTGTTAAAAGAGAAGGCTGGAGACCCCTGCGATCCCCTGTGTATTTTTCCATTCCTTCATTCCCCACACATAGTTGTATACGGACTGGGGCAAGTATTAGTGAATACAGATTAGTGGGCTCAAACGGTTCTTGTAGAATTCCAGACAGGGGGACAGTAGTTGCCATCCTCTGACAAGGTTTCTTGCAACCCAAATGCCAGAATTTGGTTTTGGCTTGGAGCTTGGGAGGAGAGCTCTTCTGTTTACGGGCGGCATGATTGACTCCATGCTTGAAGGCAACTCCTGTGGAAATGGATTCTGAGCCGTGTCGAGTCCCCCTGAAGTAGATAGAATATAGCTTTGAGTATACTACAATAAGATCCCCATATACCCCATATTCCATCTACTTAACAGGGACTGTAGATTGATAGATTCCTCCCATAACCCTTATTGAGGGGTTCTCCTGAAGCCGACCCACTGCTTTGAAGTTCTTCACCTTGCATACAGGATCAGCAATGTTGCCACATCCTGATCACTCAAGTGCTGCTGCAAACTCTAACCCTAAATCCCTTAATCCTAAACCCCGCTACATGCTAAACCCTCCTTGGCACAGGCAGACTCCAGTAACGGGCATCCGCAGTTCTTCATGACACTGGAGCCAACAAGCGAAAGTAACTCACGGTTTGGGTTGAGGGTTTCTAGGCCCTGCCCTAAACCCAACAACTAGCATATTGCTGCTACAAGTCTTGCTTGTGGCGCTGAGAGTGCCAATAACTCCTGCCACAAGCCGGCTGGGGGATTGCCTCCAATTTCATGTCGACGTGATAGGCATGTAGAGATGTGCAAGGAACCCATGGGTTTAAGGGCTTTAATGAGTGACATGTTTCATGCACGTTTGTACCTGCCTATTAGGTCTTAGGTCCGGCAAAGATCCAAGATGACGTTTGCGTGTACTACCTCAACAGGAGCCCAGACAGAGGAATTTTGGGATATGCAGAGATCCCTCAAAAGTGAGGCTACTGGATTGCCCCGGAATCAGGACCTTGGTTTTAGCCCCGGGGCTCCAAGTTTAGATAAAGGGGCATTATTTCTTTATTCCTTGCTAAGATCCTGTAAGTAAA
Source organism: Symbiodinium pilosum (assembly GCA_905231905.1). Classification (NCBI taxonomy): domain Eukaryota; class Dinophyceae; order Suessiales; family Symbiodiniaceae; genus Symbiodinium; species Symbiodinium pilosum. The sequence goes on from CAJNIZ010044013.1 coordinate 45,855, forward strand.
GTCCAGAGAAATCACCTACTTGCTCTTAGATGGAGCCCTAGAAAAAGGGATCTGCCCGTAGAGCACCCATCCTTGTTGAGAAGACCTCGAGGTTCAGCCGTATCTGGGAGTCTCTCAACATGATCCCAGTGCAATCCCAACTAGGGGTCCTCCACAATCTGCCTCTAAGACCCACAAAAACCCTAAACCCCAAACCCCTAAACCCTTAAACCCTAAACCCTAAAACCCTAAAGCCTCAACCCTAAACCCCTAAACCCCAAACCCTAAACCTTAAACCTCACCTTGAGGGGTATCCTTTTTTCAGACAGCCAGCCAGCTGCTCTGGGGTTAAGGGTGTAGACCGGAGTGCTTAGGAAGATCTCGGGTCTAGGGCGGATAGGGTTGGAGGGTTAGTGGTTCAGGGTTTAGGGGTTGAGGGTTTAGGGGTTTAGGTTTTAGGGTTTATGGGGCCATTGAGGGACATCTGCGTTTATAGATATATATATATATAGATGCGAATTACACTCAAATCGAACATGGGCATAGTTTTCAACCAGATCCCATCAAGGGACAAATTTAAGGACCCTGGTGTTTGCTGACATCTGGTCGCACGATCTAGGCAAGGAATGTTTAGAGTTAAGGCTTTGCAGCCATTGGCAACGGGTTTGTCGCGTTAAGGAGCGAGTCAGCAGCGCCACCATGTACAGTACAAGGAGTCTGATGATGTCTTTTCTGCCATTTGGTGCATAGGGAACGGGCTATAGAATGTTGTGTCCACTCTGCCCTAAGCCTTATAAACTGCTTTAAACCCTTCAACCCTAAACCCTAGACACTACGCCCAACACTTTAAGTTGGAGCCTTGGCCACAAACCTGTTCTGAAGCTTGAGGCAAGCCACGGTGCAGCACCCAAGAATCATCACAGCTGAACATGCAAGCCGGAGCACTTTGAAGGTGATTTTAGCTACCCCAGCCCCCATACTGTAATGAAATCCCTATAGCTAGGGTTACAAATTAACACCTGAGCACATCTATTGGGCTTACCCGGAAGAATTCCTCCAAGATGTCTTGAGCCCCACCCTAAGGGCCCAATGTACGTAATTATCATTAAAGCAGGGCAGCTTGGTTCCCCCAACCCTAGAAATCAGGCCCCCGTTCCTGTCATATGATATGTGTAGGGTCCTGATTATAAGGGCTGAGGTAACTGACATCCCCTTCTGAATCATGTACGCCGACAAACCTCAGTAACGATCACTATTGTAAGGACGGCAAAGTACAAAATTATTGTATACTGGACCCTTGTCTAGGATAATCCCTAGTAAGCCCTTTACCCAGTTTCCATTTTCATGTTCCATGTTCTTTCCCATTATTGGGATAACATCCCCTAAAACCCTAAAGCTGAACCCTAAACCAATAACCCCAAAGCCTAAACACTAAACATAGCCCCAAAGCCTAAACCTTGCCACTTCTTTCAATTTTCAACCCTAACACCGTACTCCGGTGGACACTAGACATTCGGCATGAGCCTATAGGTACCTTGTGCCATGGGAATTCTGATGCTATAGTATACTAAGGTCATGACTTTTAGTATCAGCAGTCTTACGTCTTACCACAGCGACTCTGGTCTAAGGATGACAGATGCAGCCGTGGTAGCCAGCGCCTCAAGTTCAGGGTATATAGAAGGCTTCTGGTGTGTGGGTTTGGGGTTAAGGGTTTAGGGGTTTAGGATTTAGTTTTTTGGGTGTGGGGGTTTAGGGTTCAGGGGCCATTATTGAAGACAGAGCTGTCCAGTATAACAAAGCGGAATGTTACCGAGCATGTTTTTTCAGTGGCGTCTCAGAGATTTAGGGATTTGTGTACAAGAAATCTGCACTTCAAACCCCAAACTCCAAACCGTAAACTCTAAACCCCAAACCCTAAACCCTACCCACAAAAGCTACCTGGAAGGCCTGCACGGCATGTTGAGGTACTGACTACAAGTGTCATCTCTGGACCAGCAAACAATCACCCTGACTGTTTAGGGCCCAGTATATCAGAATCATATGAGCCATAGTCTAAACTCCAGGGCGGGGTTATATAGGGGATTGTATAGGGGACTATTATAGGCGTTCTTAAGGGGGATACTAGGAGTTTAGATTATGGCTCATATGAGCTATAGTCCAAAGTCCTTAAAGGCGGTGAAATAGGGTGGTATACAGGGGAGAGTTTATAAGGGTCATTAAGGGGGTTAGTAGGGGTCTAGACTATGGCTCAAATACTTTCGGGCCGTGGTACATGCTAGTCAGTTATCAATTACATGTATGCCCCGGTGCGCTTCTTGTCTGCTACTTTTTGCTTGTGCAGTGGGCAGAATTTAGCCACATGACTAAATGGTGCCAACTTCCTGATAGTTGCTTATCAAAAGAGGCAAGTGCGGCGTTCCAGGGCATGATGCAGTCCACATGATTTGCCCATGAATTTTGTTGCCAAGGTCCTAAAGCGTGAGCTCATGGGGAATGACACCAATGCCTCCTTAAAGGGAGATTGGACGTTTGAGTACGTGCCTGGGCATCAATTTTATTCACAACCCAGGGTTTCCATCAATGAAAGAGCAAAAGACCCTACGGCAAAGCATGGGTTCCCCTGGCCAAGCAAGCTGCGCAAGTGATTGCTGTTGCAATTGCAAGAAACTCAATAGATTCATGTGGGGATTGATGTAATGTTTCTTTGGATGCCTGGTGCCACGCAGACACTTCATCCCTGGTTGCCCTGGCAGTCTTTGTAAGGTTTTTTGGGGCTTTTGTGTTCATTTGGGGGCGTGTAGCTGCCCCCCAGGGCCCCAGACTCTGAAACCTACACGCCTTGTTCTGAGAGTCTTTTTGCGGGACAGGTCCTGCATCCTTATAACAGAGTTTCGCAAAGCAATCCTCAATACTCCTTAATAGGGACATCCAGACTTGCTTAATAAGCAAAAAATCCCTAGTGTATCACTATTTTCTCCTTGGGACCTAGCTTGTACCTTAGACCCTTAACCTTCTGGGATTCCCATATACTCCTGTTATAGGTACTTAAAAGTTAACCCGTAGTAGAAGTCCTAAGTGTTACGTAGTTTGAGAAGACCCACCAGATTTGGGCATTGTGTGTAGTGGCCATTTGGCGACAGGCGGGGATAAACCTCAAACCCCAAATGAGATATAGTCTAAAGTCCTTAAATGGGGTTATATAGGGTTTAGGGTCCAAACTCCTTAAATGGGGTTATAGGAGATTACATAGCAGCATTACTATAGAGGTTATTAATCAATCATCATACTAGGAGTTTGGACTATAGCTCAAATTGCTTTTTCAAAGCTGGCTCTTCTTCTGGGCGAGTGAATTGCAGGGGTCTCACTTGCAGGTCGTTCAGACTTACACCCAAAGCCGAAACACTGGGTTCTGCCTGAATTCTTCGACTCTTCAGGTTATATTGCTGTAAAATCGATTTCTAAAGAGGTGCCATAAAAACAAAGGTTGCGGCGGGGCTTCCGGAATTGTGGTGTGCGGGATTTTGGCCTGGGCCGAGGGAAATCAAGACCACGCTGGACCTTCAAAAACCAGGAGTATCATAGGGATTTTTCAGCGAGATACTAGGTTTTTTTTGCTATAGCTCATCTGCTTCTCACCGTATACTATCATTTTGCGGTGTTGAGCTTGCGAAGACTGCGAAGACCGGCGCAAAGGGCTGAGTTCAACACCAATGAACTTGGTTTCCAAGAGAGTTCTGAATGCCATATTCTTCGGTGTCCGTATAATGCTAAGCATTCTGCAGGTTTTGGGAATACATGGTTATTCTGCACTTGGGAACCTTGCATGCCACAAACAACTTGTCTTTGGCTGTGGGCAAACAATTTTGACCTGCGCCCAAAACCGTATTTTCAAGGGTCCAAAGTACCCTCTTTGTATATCAAATCCTAAACTCTCAAATTAGTACAGAGTAGGCTTTCTGTAGGAGGGCCTTCCCTCAAGGCTTAGGGGTTTAGGTAAGTAGTCCTCTCCCCCTAATATTACCCCCCCCCCCCTCCCCCACCTGCCTGACATTAAATACATTCCATTGTGCTACATTATTGTATATTGGCAGTTTAATATGCGGAGGCTTGGGGGGTTCAATATAAGGGTGAGAGATTATTATTTACATGGGTATTTTGGACCCTTTGGGATGTTTCATCACCAATGCTGCTGCACAGGGCGACTTCAGCGTCACAGTAGCTGACGGCCAACTACAGCTGAAGCAGAAGTTCTGGTGGGGGCACTCAGATGAAGTCCCCAGCAGTTTAAAGTCTACTGCGGAACCCGAACAACCGGAAAGAAAGGGTTGCTCCCAAGACAACCCTAAACCCTAAACCCCAACCTTTTGCCGCTGAGGATGCCCAAGTTGCGGAGGTTTGATGTACTTGGGCAACAACACCCTAAACACTGAACTCGGTTTAGGGTTTAGGGACCCTAAACCCTGAAACCTGAACTCTAGGATTCTCAGGTAGGGTTTCGGGAGCTGAGGCAGCGATTGTGATTGGTGCTCCGCCAATTGTAATTCAGGTGCAGGCTTTAAGGTTATAATCGTTCTCGGGACAAATGGAGCTATTGGTTGGGAACTGCCCCCACCCAGTAACATTCTATGTTAGGGGTCCTATTAAGGGCTATATATAACGATCGTATAATTATTATCCAACTGTTACTGAGGGGGGGCAGTACCCAAGCTATTGGATATCCATTCATATCTTGAAGGAGTGCCACAGCTATACAAACCCTAAACCCTACTGGTATCATGCATGTCCTGGACTTTCCATGATTGGATGTGCGGTGGATACTGTCCCGTTACTGATAAGGATATATATATATATACATATATATAGAGGTGAGGGTTTAGGGTTTTAGGTTTAGGGCTGGCTACTAAACAATTTGCACGGCCCCAATCAGCTTATACCTTAGCTTGGGAAAAAGGGTTGTACTGGCCACTAGGGTCATGCAGACATTTTAGCATCAACGGCAGTAGTAATTGATATGGCCGTGATAACGCGACTCCAGCAAAAGTCAAAAATTCATGCTAAACGACTATCACTACGGGATGTGTTTTGCAGACTGGAACGAAACAAGAGCGACAACTGCTGTGGCTGTGGCGGGTGGATTTCAGCGGCGTTGTCTGCGGCTGCGAGCGGTGGCGATGGTGGCGGTGGAGGGGATGGCAGCGGCGATGGTAGTGGCAGTGGCGGTGGCGGTGGCGGTGGCGGTGGCGGTGGCGGTGGCGGTGGCGGTGGCGGTGGCGGTGGCGGTGGCGGTGGCGGTGGCGGTGCGGTGGTGGTGGTGG
>CAJNIZ010044014.1:17518-30623 GCA_905231905.1 Symbiodinium pilosum
GCATGGATGCCAGAAAGGTCACGCACGGCGCTATGCTGCCCGGCCACAAAACACTGCGAATATGGGCATAAAATGGTCTCTGGCAGCCTGGCAAGTGCACGACACCCCACGCCTGTCAGCAAAATTGAGCTCCTACAACCCCCTCAAAACCGCGCGGTTACACCAGGCTGGAGGGAAGAACCAGTAAGCTAACCCCTAATTCCTGAACCCAAACCCTACCCTAATCCCTTATCCCCTACTAAGCCCCAGTAAGATGTGCGTTGTTTCAATAAGAACCCAGTTGCCTGGGCCCTTTGCGGTCAGGCTGGCCTGAGCGGCGCTTCTTAGGTTTTAATCCCCCACGTGTTTTTTTTCGGGTTCAGGATTTAGGGTGAGGGCTGTAGGGTTTTAGGGTTTAGGGTTTGATGTTTAGGGTTTAGGGCTCAGGGTCAAAGGGCTCAAAAGGTGGGATGAAGGAAGGTGGAGTTTAGGAAATAAGCCTCCATGTAATAGAGTATATACTAAGGATCCTTTAACCCACCCACCTTCATCCCACCTTTTCAGCCCCCCTGATTCATCCACTTCCTTTCTGGGCCCGTAGCTCTCCTACGAAACAGCTATGCCATATAGGGTTTAGGGTTTAGGGGTTTAGGATACATGTCTTTGAGGGAATGTTGGTGGTGATGCTGTCAGAGGAAGGAATTCCTGGCTTTAGGGTTAATAAGAGCTCAGGGACTTGGTTTTAAAGGGCTTTTCGGGTTTCCAACTTCAAGCGGTTTTGGGGGCTTTAGGGCTTTAGGTTTCGGCCTCTAAGGGTTTTTAGTACTCTTTTTCTAGGGTTTGTGGCTCAGCCTTCTTCACTCCTACGAGGCTCATGCATAGTTCAGATATCCTCGATTGTGCAAAGGAGATTCAGAAGGATACATAGGGATCTTACGCACAGATTTTCACGGGCTGCCATATGCTGACCGCGACTGCCTTACTTTAGCTTGATGTTGAGATCTCCTCAACCCCGTACTTACGCTGGTTTCGCGCATAAGCAAGCCACTTTTTTGAGATTTGCGATTTCGGATCCGGTTCGTACAAAACTTTCCGAGTTGGGTGCTGATCCCTGTAACTGGTTCCAGATTGGGCTACCATTGAAACTTAAGGTCGTGCATTCATCAGTAGGTAACTGCCCCAAACGTGACTCTCCCGTGGAGCCTTCTACTGGTGTCTATCTTCACTCTCGCGCTCTCTCGCGCACCAGTGCTTCAGTCTTGTGTAGACCAACTCAGTGGGTGAGGAAGGTGTCAGTGGCCGTATCAGGATTCATTGCATCTCTTACACTAAGGGTCCAAGTACCCATCTAGCGGATAGTTTGAATTTAAAGCACTGGTACAGAAACCCCGACTGGACCCAAATTATGTGCTCAGGTGCTCGGACCCTCAACTCTAGACCATACTGTTTAGGGATAAGCTAGGATTCAAAAGGACTTCAATGACTGAGGACGCCAAACGGGGAAGTCCAGGAATGTAGCATGAATATGATGAGAATATAAAACCCTGGTAGGTGTCTTCCAATCATATTCCTTGTTAGGGGTTCCTTGTTAGGGGTCCCCAGCAGAGTCCTCTTACGGATTGTGTAGGAGTTGGTGTTGCTTCTTTGCTTGCATCAGGCTTCCAAGGTTTTGTGGGTTGGGGCCTTGTGGGCTTTTGCTGCGGAACTTCAAAATCTGTCTTTGGGGTGGTTTTCCATATCGGGAGGCCCAATGTAGACAACCAATTCAGGATTATAGCTTATTTGGTCTATGTTGGGGCCGCTTCTTCATGGAAGTGGCACGTGAACCAGCCTTTTCGCATATGCCCCATAACTGCAAGTACTTGAGCTACAGGCATACAATCACTGTGGGAATACATGTCGCACCCCTAAAGCACCTCAATGCAATCCCACTTACCTCCTCCAATTTCTCCCTGGAGATACATGTGTCACAACCCTAAACCCTCAACCCTGAATACTTGACTTTGACGGTAAACCCTAAGCCGAGTCGCGTTGTGCTTGGCCTTCCAGTCACCCTTCTTTGCCCAGCTCTTGCCCTTTGCCTGCAGCTGCACGGTCTTTTCTTACTGCCTGTTGTGATATTTATTGCTACTATACCACTACTAGTACTACGGTATTCGTACTACACCATTACTATTGCTGTTACGATTATGGGTTGAGTGAGCTGGGAATGAAGGAATGGAAAAGAACATGGAAGCTACTATGTTCTTGGTGATCATACAGGGGCTGCTGTAGAGATCCATTCTTCCCTTCCTTACTGACTCCGCAGCTTCAAGGCTTACTAGATAGCCGTCCATACAGCCCGAGGTAGGTATTATGTATGGACCCTAAACCCTAAACCCCAAATCCGTAAACCCTAAATCCCTAAACCCTAAACCCTAAACAGCCCGAAGTCGACCTGCTTTGTAAACTTGGATCCTTTGGGTTCAGGTTTTCGGCTGATCGTTTTTGCAGTAAGGCGTAGGGCTCAGGCTTGCTGTGAGGTTCTGGGTCTAGGGTCTAGCTAGGGCTTAGGGAACTCAACCCCTAAAACCCTAACTCCTAAACTGCAAAGTTCGAGATGTATCTGTCTTAGGCAAGGTCTGGCGGTCCTCGACAAGAATATATAAACCCTATATAACCCCTATATAATCCCTACAGTATATACTCCCCATTAAGCCTGTATACACCCAAAATAGCCCCTATGTGAACCCTTCTATAACCCTACATAAACCCTCTATATATAACCCCTATACAATCCCGAACTCTCCCTTGTATCAGAACGGTCTGCTCTTCTTATGGCGGAAGGGGACAAGGGAGCTTCAAGCCAGGAATCTGAACGGTAGACAAAGGCAGAGTTCAGAGTTTAGGGCTTGGGGTTTAGGGTATCTCATAGTGCAATTCCGGTTAGAGGGCAACCCTAAACCAAAGAACTTAAACCATAAACTCCATTTTGACCCTGGCCACTTGAACAATGTGCTCTTGCCCCCACAGGCTGCATACATCCACCCTTTGGTAACAGGGTTTGAGATTTCAGGGTAAGCTAGTTAACTGTTTGGGTAACCCTAGACCCCAAACCGCTTCAAGGATCACTGGGTCACTTAGATTTTCTGACTGTCTCAAAAAATGCCCAGGAGCCTTGACCCTGACTGGGCTGCTGATAAGTCCAGGAACTTAAGCTACGTTACATATTATGGGTATACAGTAAATAATCCGGTCTCCTTCTTCTATAGTAACTTGATGTAAGTTCCTTAACGGCAACCCAGCTGAATCCCAAACCCATCCTAAATCCAACGCCCAGCAACTCTGACAACTGAGCTACACTCTGATGTCAAAACCCTAAACGTTAAACTGAAAATCCCACTGTATCCTGATACACCCCGGTAGAACCCCCGTAACCCCTCTAAAGGAGCTTCAGCCCTAAACCCTAAACCCTAAACATAGATCCCTAAACCCTATGCCCTAAACCCTATACCCTAAACCCTAAATTCTATAGACCCTGAACCTCATACCCTAAACCCCAAATTCTAGATCCTAAACCCTACACCCTAAACCCTGAATTCTAGACCCTACATCCTACACCCTAAACCACGCTGAAAAGTGTCCAGGAAGCCTGCCTTCCAAACACCTGCCTTGTGTGCGTGCCGCTTGGCCTGCCGGAGCAGGATTCTAGGGTTATATGGTGGTAGTATAAGGATACTTCAGGGACATAAGGGTTATATGGGGATGATGGAAAAGAACATGGAAACGACTATAATGGGTTGGGTTTAGGGTTTAGGGTCTAAACCCTAAACCCTAAAGGTTTAGGGTGTCGATTTTAGTCCCGCCTGATGCTGTCCCTTGTGCTGACCCTCGGTGCCGAGCTGGAGAGCGCAGTGGCCGTCCTCAAGCAATGCAGGGGCCTAAGGGATCCAAAGGGGCTTTAGGGTTTCTGGGTTTAGGGTTTAAGGTTTAGGGATCAGGTGTATGGCTTAGGGTTTAGGTTTTAGGTTAGGGTGTCCTGGAAGAACCCAAAGAGCTCTCGCAAAGGGGCCCTAATAGATTTCCCGGGATCCCAAACCCGAAATCCTAATCCCCATAGGGATAATGGAAAAGAAAATGGAAGCTAGGAATTATTTAGGGTTTAGGGTTTAGGGGGCTAATAGGTCGTGTTACAGGCGGGTTACACAAGCGTTATAGGTAGTATCATAAAGGGAGTCTATAGGGAATAGCAGCTTGAACAACGCGTCCTGGATCCTGGGACCGGGAAGGTGGGGTTTATATAACCCCTGTATACTACAGTAGTTTCCATTTTCTTTTCCATTATCCCTTTATACCCTAAACCCTACAAACAATCCTCATGAGCCCCCCTGCAATGACTGCAGCCCTACCTATTACATAACCTTATTAGGGTTTAGGGTTTGGGGTTTAGCGATTCATGTACTTCCTGACTCTTCCTTAAGTACCAGAAAGGGATTCTAGCGGTTGAGGGCTAGGGAGCCTCTAGAGTCTTGGGCTGAGGCACCTAAGCTTCAAACTTATGAAAAGGTCAGGTGCTCTAGGTCTGTAGGCTTTGTCGGGATTTGGCATGTCTTGCTCTTGGGGGTCGGAGGTTATCTTGAAACACAGGTGTAGGCTTTAGGGCGTAGGGCTTCGGGTTTAAGACCTAAATCCTAAATTCAGAAGGCGACGCGTAGATGGGCAGGGGATAGCCAACTTGATCGTCAATCTGGTTACACAGCTTTACAGGTAACCTGAATCCCTACCAGCAGCTAAGCCCCAAGCCCTCCTCAACCCCAAGCCCCAAACCCTAAACCCCCAAATCCTAAACCCTAAGCCCTTCCAATTTCTTTTTAAGGGAACCCCTCAAACGCAGCTCGAGGGTCATGGTCCACCTCATGCGCCAGGACCCCCGCTGCGAGCAAGGCGGGAAGGACGCAAAGCAGGGTTCTCCTGGGAGGTTTAGGATTTAGGGATTAGGGTTTAGGGCTTAGGATGCAGGACTTAGGGTTTAGGGTTTATAGGATTTAAGGTTTCGTTTTAGGGCTTACTGTTTGTATTAGTGTACAAAGGAATCAGGGTTCTCCTGGCTGGTAGGGTATACGGTTTTCTTGGGCTTCGGTTCTTTGTGTGCTTTTTAAGGTTTCTAGGTTCAGGGTTTAGGGGCTCAGGGTCGAAGGACGTAGCATGAACTGCACAGTTGTAGAGTTAGGATTAGGTTTACGGTTTAGGGTTTAGGGATTGATAGTCCCCCTTAAGTAGACAGAATATGGGGTATATGGGGATCTTATCATAACATTCCCAAGACCATATTTTATGTACTTGAGGGGGACTATAGGGTTTAGGGGAGAGGTCAAGGACTGTGGGGCCTACTACAATACTCGTGGTTTAGGATTTAAGGGTTGTAGGGGTTGTATAGGGCACCCCAAGCCCCTTATCCTATGTATAGGGTTTAGGGTTCTGGATGTAGATGATAACCATGGTCGAGTCTAGGATTTACTAGTCTGTGCACACGGATCCTAGATGTAAGGATCTGGGAGTAGCCCTGGAACAGTATTTGGTATCTTGAGAAGCCACTTCCAAACCTCCAAAGAAGCCGGCACCCTGACACAATTGCAGTATGTAGTTCTTGACTGGTACGGAAGTTGCATGATCCCTAATCCCTTAACCCTAAACTCGAAATCCTCAACCCCTGAACCGTAAACCCCTAAACCGTAAAACTTTGAATGACCATCCCAGGCGCATCATGGCTAAGATAGGGCACGGTATTCGTGACTATTTGGTTCGGTGTGCTGCTTTGAGCCGAAGGCTGCCGAGACCAGATGCTAGGGGGTTTAGGGCTCAGGGGTTATATAGGGACAACGGAAACAAAATGGAGACTACTAGGTCATGATAGGGCATATATTGGGGTTAGGGTGTAGGGTACAGGGTATGATTAGGGCTGGGGGTTTTGGGATTATGGTTTAGGGCTTAGCGCTTAACATGACCATGATTGTTCCATTGAACAGTGGTGGCTCCAAAGAGGGAGCCCTCCGCAGTGAAACACGCACACATGACCGGAATTCTGTGTAAAAATTGAGGGATGATTTGGGGCGTCTCCGCATGACCAGGATTGGGCTTAGTTTTCGAGAACAACATGTACATTCCATACAACTCCTGCGCCTTAAGAATAATTTCTGCAACAACAGTACATTCCACACAATCTATGTGCCTGAAGAAGGAATATCTAACTTTACAGCCTGTCTAAAGGGACCCTAAGCCCTAAACCAAAGTTCGCATGCGCGCAGGAATTGCAAGCCTCTGCTTCGCCGCGGCCGCAGACGCAGGCCTGGCAGGAAAGCTTAGATTTCCTCTCTGTTAAGGGAATTTTCAGGTGGGTAGTTATGGAAAAGCTAGGACTATATAAGGGCTACGTAAGTCTTATATGGGCAAAACTACCCACTGTAAACTTCCTTAGATATCTGGGGGCCAATAAAAGAACATAAGTAAGCGCAAATATTTAGATAGATAGGTTGATAGACAGATAGGTCGATTGATGGATTGACTGATAGATTGCTTGGTTGATAGATATAGATAGGTATATGTATATGTATATGTATATCTATATATATATCTCTGAACCATAGTCTAAACTCCTTTATGGGGGACTATATAGGGGACTACTATAGGGGTTATTAAGGGGATACTAGGAGTTTAGACAGTAGCTCATATATGTATGCATATGTAAAGGGATATCACACCTCAGTCCCCTTTTAAGGACAGCACCTCAAGGTTTGGCTGAGATTCTTCTCGTTCCTCACATACGGTAGTTGATCAACATGCCTGCCCCAAAAGTGGCCATTATGGAAACTAGCTTTCCTCATATTTCCTCTTATAACCTACAGGATTCTTAGATAAGTTGCCAGCACCTTTAGATCAACATTAGCTACTCTTAGGGACTCTTCAAAAGGGCGTGCATGGATGTATAGGATTTAGGGGTTTAAATCTACCCTAAACCCAAGCCCTAAGGAATAAAGCTTCTTAAGAATGGGAGGCTCCTATTAGGGTTTAGGGCTTAGGGGATTGGAGTTCTAGTTCACAAATGAGACAAGCATGATCTTTAGAAACTCCCAAGCAGAGTTTATGGAATAATGCATATTCCAGCATCGTAAAGATGAACAACCGCATTCCAGGAACATCTTTTTGCAGGCGCGCGTCTTGTCTCCTTATCACGGGAGTGAATTCCAGATGGGTTATGGGGTTCAGGGCTTTAGTCTAGCGTACTGTAAGCCGGAAAGACTACGATCAACGCCTTGCATCATGCGTCCCCGCCTGCCCCCTGAATACAGATTCAATATCATGGCAATATACATACAAGGAGAGTGTCCTGTATTAGGGGGCAGGCAATCCTTATTAATGAGGCAACATGCAAATTACTCTGGATTGGTGGCCTGTCGGGTCTATCTGTGCCCACGCTGCAGGCGTCGCGTTGCCAGCCTCCACCCCCTTTCCCCCCTTCACACCCAGACCACACAGGGTCACATGACCAAAGAGAAGGGGGCTGCCTCTAGAAGCCCCCCAATAATACTCTATAAAACCCTGATAAACCCCCTACGGTCCTCACAGGAAATGGACCGTCTGTAAACCTTCTATATTCAAGCTCTGTAACACCTTTATGTAAACCCTCTAGGGACCCTTTATGTCTGAAAGCCGTGTATAAAACTCTGTTAAACCTCTATACACTTCACATGCCTTCCGGAACCCCTTAGTAAACCTCTTGAACTGAACCCTTTGCAAACCTCTAGAAGCCTTGTAGAAACCCTCAATAGATCTAAGCAGGAGCACATGGGGGGCATAGTCTAGACTCTACACCATCGGGGGAGGGGGTGGGGGTATCTAGGTATCGAGGGGACGACAGGGGCCTGAATAGTTCAAATGGTCTTTAGGCAGCACCCTCAACTGTGTACGACTTTGAGCCCTAAATCCTAGATCCGCAGCCTGCATCCGAAACTTTGATTCCTGGGACAAACTATACTGATTCATACTCCTTCATTAAAACCATTTTACTGACCCCTTACCCTAAACCCTAAAGGATATTCTGAATAGCAACCACTGAGCTTGTTTGGGCTCTTTGTCCGGCCTGAACCCTAGCTTTAGGGATTTCGGGTTGGGGGTCCTAACATCCAAAACCCTAGCTCCCAACGTCCTAAATCCTGAATCCTGGACCCTAAGCCCTGATTTATCCGATGCTCTGAATCCCTCTACTCCAAACCCTTCCCCCTGAGTCCCTACATCCTCAGCCCTATACCCTAAACCTTAAAGCCGGAATCTTTGCTACAGTAGACACCCGAAGCTGCTGTTGGGGCCTGGCAAGCTCGCCGAAGCCAGCCCTCGCCGTGGGAAGGAGGGGGGGGCGGGGCTGGGAAGAGCAGTGGGTAGAGTGAGGGGTTTAGGGTTTAGATTTGGGGTTGTGGGATTAAGGTTTTTGGGTTTTTGCTTCTGGGCTTATGTGGGATCAAGGTTCTTGGGCTTACTTTGGGGCTTAGAATTTAGAAATTGCCCTCCACCCAAAACAACCGCTGTGCATCGTACAGTTATCATAAGCCAAAAATCCATCTTATTTAGGGACACCCTAGTTACTGGTTAGGAGTTGGGGTGGTTTAGGATTCAAGGCTTAAGAGGCTTTAGACATAGGATTTTGGGAACCTGGTAACAACTTAAACCCCAAGCCGTAAGGATTAACTTTCTGGGGTTTCCATGCTGCGGAGCCTGGCACGAGCGGAGCGGCTAAGGAGTTTTGTAGCTAAGAAGGCAATTCAAACCCCAGAAGCCAACAAATGTACATGGTTCCGCCCTGATGTAGGAGCTTCAGTTTGTGAACCCGAAAGAGGCTGCGCAAGCGATGGTATCCCCAATAATGGACAATCAAATGGGAACCTGACCCAGTATCTGGCAAAAGCGCTCAGCAATTTAGCTTGTTCGGCTGCAGCACAATCTTGAGGGCTTGAGGTACCCAGTGTTCGGGACCTAGAGCCCCATTGGTTGGATACTTGGGCCCTTAGGTGTCTGAGATCTATTGAATTACCTCAGAGTCCTTGAACATGAGCCCCGCACCGTCTATGCAGGTTGTGTCCCTGAAGATCCATGGTATGCAGTAACTTTCCGGTGGTTACTAGTGATGGAGTGAGTGGGCTGCAATGAGCACACTTAGGGACGATCTAACGCCTGGTCCAGCCCGTTATTCCCATGTTCCCTAAACCCTAAACCCTAAACCCTAAGCCCTAAACCCTAAACCCTAAACCCTAAGCCCTAAACCCTAAACCCTAAACCCCAAACCGAAACTTCAAACCCCTTCAACCCCTGAAGCCCTAAACTCCTGAAACCCTAAACACTAATAGTAATAATAAAAAAGGTAATAGTAATAGTAACAGTAATAGTAACAGTAATAGTAATATTGGTAGTAGTAGTAATAGTAATAGTAATAGTAATAGTAATAGTAATCGTAATAGTAGTAGTAATAGTAATATTCCCCAAAGCCACCAGTAAATTGAAAGCAGCAGTTCTCCTGAGATGAAAGGATATCTTAGAGTCGGGGTGCCGGTTTAACGTTTATGATAGTTTAGGAACAAGATTAGGGTTTCTTGCCACAGGGGTCACTTGGGGATGCTAGGCTTGCTACCCGGGACGATGAGGTAGTTTCCACAAATAGCGGACTGCAATGTAGACCCCAAGGTACGATCATCCTTATGAAAGGGACACCCGACAAGGGGCCTCAAATTTTGGGGAAACACTAAACCCTAAATACCCAACATACACCCAGTCTCCATTTAATTCGCCCTTCTATTTTCGACTTGATCCTTCTTCAGTTACTGAAGTAATGTTCCTGTATATCCCTGTATAAGGAGGATTCCTATTTGGGCATTAGAAGGCTCCTGAAGCCTAAATCCTACCCCGCAGCCCTCTGGAACACATCCCTCTGCCTGGCCTGCATCAAAACTTCAACCAACAACTCCTTCTGTTGATGAACCCAGGAATAATGTAGGGTTTAGGGTTTAGGGTTTTCGGTTGCGGGTTTTGGTTTAGGGTTGTATGAGCTGCAGTCAATATTTCCCATATGATCAATGGACTTGGGTTCTGTAGGGAATATTATGCAAGGGACAATACTAAATTACAAAAGGGGCCTCTGGTCCACTTTCATGGTCCCTTGGAAATCCCAGTATGGACAGTAGCTCATACACGGCCATGCAGGGGTATATGCAACTTAGGTTATATAAGCATAACCCAATTTTTACGCACCCCAAATCCAAAACCCTACAGTCCCCCTTAAGTAGATGGAATATGGCTGTGGGCATATCATAATAAGATCCCAATATGCACCATATTCTGTCTACTTAAAAGGGACTGTAAACCGCGTGGCTTGGTTTAGAGAAGCCCTCAGCCCTACACCCAGAACCCCTAAACCTAAATAGAACCCAATATAGCCCCAATATAACCCTAATATTACCTAATAGGTAGAAAACTCTGAGCCCCCCAAGCATGAGACCTTGAGCACTGAACTCTGGACGGCGAAGCCCTAATATCCGTCAAGCATCAGGTCACATCCTAAACCTCGAGCTGTACTGTGCCAAGCATCCCCCTGGGTTTAGGGTTTAGGGTCCTCCTTAAGTAGATAGAATCTGGAATTTTGGGATATGCCCAGAGCATCTTCTATCTACTTAAGGGGGACTATAACCCCGGCCTCTATGAAGCTCGTTGCTCCGCGCAAGACGTAAGATGCCAGAAAGCCAACAAGCATGCTCACCTCCTTGAGCGGAGGTAGCTGCGAGGGTCAGGGGGGCTCAGTACGCATACTTACACTCCCTGGAAGCCATAATCTGATATAGTCCCCCCTTAGTAGATAGAATATGTTCTTTGGGTAGAGTATAATAAGATCCGCATATACCCCATATTCTATCTTTCCTCAGGGGGACTATTCCATTCTGAACCTCCTGACGTTAAGCAACCCCAAACCAGACTTCACGTTCCCTCACATTGCCTCAATCCGGGGCAGGTAGGGGTGTGGGGGCATATGGCAAGCGTGGTGGCAGTCTCCACGTTCACAAACTTGTCGTTGCATCGCAGCTAGTAATTCGTGGCTCGTTCTGTTTCTCACACGCCTACCAGTGCTTCGTCATCTGACCTGGCCATGCCCCAAGTCCAAAACCCTAAGCCTTGTTTTCTAAGATGTAAAACGTGATATTGATGCTGCAGGACTTCTAGCTTCAACTGAGTCGAAGTCCTCCTGACCCTCCAAGTGTTCTAAGATTCTGGTCCCCTTCCCTCTGGTAGCAAACCCGTTTTGAAGGCGTCGTAGCAAGTTGTACTCATCCCCGCGTCTTTCTTGTAGGGTTCAGGGCTTAAGCCTCTAAGAGTATAGAACATCAAAAGTGGAAATCCTATGCACCATGGCGTTTCAAACTGGGACTACATAATCCATAGCCCCTACATCTCCTCCCTATCTCCTTAAAAAATGAACGATACAGTGCCGTAACCCTAAACCCTCAACCCGAAACCCTACACCCTGAACCCTAAACCCTAAGCCCTAAACGCTTAGTCCTAAACCCTAAACCCTGACTCTACCCCGAAGCGGGCCTGGCGAGTCTTAGCTGGTGAAAGCGGATCCATGGCGGCGGAGCTGGCGGTCTTGACGTCTGCGAGAGCAAAAGCTTCTTACTGGGCTTAAAAGGGTTCACAGGGGTCATATAGGGGCTATATAGGGGGGGTATCCATAGGGATATATAGGGTTTAGGGTTTGGAGCTTAGGTTTGGGGTTGAGGGTGTAGAGATTTTACTGGTGCGTAGAAGGGAAGAAGGGAATATCTATAGGGTTTAGGGTGTAGGGTTAAGTAACCTATTACCTATTTGGGGAACGACCCATATGTAGAACTGCCCTGTCAGTTTGGGACTTCTCAAGAATATTTATGGGCCCTCCAAAAACAACCCTCAACTCTGCCATCGTCACTGTGAATAAGTTTCAACCCGTGCGCCCGTGCTGAAAGCCTATCTCGATAAGCCCACATGCGCTGCTCTTTCAAGCGTACAGCGTCAGTGTCCAACAAAATGAATATCTGAGAAGAACTAAGCGACATGCGTCCAACAAATCTGAATATCTGAGCCCTATAACCACCGTAGTTTCTATTTTCTTTTCCATTATCCCAATATATCCCCATTATTTAACCCCTATATAAAATAGTAGTCTCCATGTTCTTTTCCATTATCCCAATATTTCTGTGTCCCCAAGCTGGGTTCTCCTTCATGGTGCTTCTCGTCACTTTCCTCCAGGGTTTGCCCGCTATCGTGTGTTCTCCCTCCCTTTCCTGCTGTTCTACACTCTAAGCCCTAGACCATCAGCGTCACAACCCTGCTGCGTGCATAATCGCAAGCAAGGATAAGCCTAGTAACACTAAACAGCCAATGGCGGTAGCAGTTGTAATCGGGTCTAGGCTTTAGGGGTTTAGGGGTTTAGGGTTCAGGGGCTTGAGGTTTAGAATTGAGTAGCAGAATATCAGAATGGTTTTTGCTGGTGGTCGAACTCAGTAAGATTATCTTCCCTATATGAAATACTGATACAATACACCAAAGGAGGATATAATCTTACTCTATATTGGGTACCATAGTATCCCTAAATAAAATACTACTCATCAAAGCTCATAGCTTAGATAGAACTAGGTTACAGTGTCAACACGGAACGTCTGCAAACCTGCTGGCTCCCGACAGCAGGCTAATCATCTAGGGTTCAGGGTTTAGGGTTTAGGGCTCATATGACTCACCGCCCACCCTGTAATATTGGAATGTCTTTGACGTAACCCTAATCTACCAGTAGAGGGCTGCTGAGCCCTAAACCTTAAATCCTGTGTTTTTCTGGCCCTTTAAAGAGACGGTGTTGAGCATCAGGGGGAGGAGACTAATTTTCTCAGGGTGGCTTTGTGAGCCAGCAGCTGCAGAGCATCCAGCGGATTAGGGTTCAGGTTTTTTGGGATTTAGGGTNNGTCTAGGGTTCAGGGTTTGGGGTGGATAAGGCCTCGGGCCATCTTAGGTTTGGGGCTCGTGAGGCTCTCTCAGAACGCGGGCGCTTGCGTAGCTAAACTTCTATGAGCTGTAGTCTAAACTC
>CAJNIZ010044015.1:0-23247 GCA_905231905.1 Symbiodinium pilosum
GGTTTTGGGGGTTTAGGGGTTGAGGGGTTTAGGGGTTGAGGGGTTTAGGGAAGGGAAATATGGAAATTACCATTTAGGGGCCAAGGGATTGGGCTTAAGGACTTGGGTTTAGGTGGGTTTTTTTGGTAGGAATGGAAAATAGAAACAACCATTTAAGGTTTAGGGGTTGAGCTTAAGAACTTGGGTTTATGTGCGTTTTTTATAGGAACAGAAAATAGAAACTACCATTTAGGGCTTAGGGATTGGGCTTAATGTCTTGGGTTCATATGGATTTGTTTATAGGAATGGAAAATAGAAACTACCATGTGGAGTTTAGGGATTGGGCTAAAGGACTTGGAGTTTTTAATCAGGATTGTGTAAGGAAGAAATAAGGGTATTATAGGGGTTATATGGGACCATGCAGGGACCACATGCCTTGATCAACAATTCGGGAGTTGTTGGGATAACATAGAGATTGCAGGGCTATACAAGGATTCTGGGATTTGTGGGATTGCTATGGACGATATATGGGACTGGAAAAGAAAATGGAAATTACTATTCAAGGTTTAAGTTGCAGGCTTAAGGACTTAGGCTTCTTCGTTAGAATTATGTCTATCAATTATATCGGGATTATATCAGGGTGAGATGGAATCCTATACAAGGATTAGATGCGGATTGGCCAACCTTGGGGGGGCTGATATTATAGGGTTATGTAAGCAGTTGGGTGTGAATGGGCTTTTTGGCTTAGGACTTAGGGTATTATGGGGCTTGTGGGGGTTTATGGTATTGGAGCTAAGGGTAGTGGACAAGAAAATGGCACAACTTCAGGGTTTAGGGCCTAGGAGTTAGGCTTAGGGGTTGGGTTCAGAATTTGGGGTGGTGGGGCGTAGAGCCCTTAAGAGTATGAGTTCGACCTCAAAACTTAGGATCTAGCGTTTAAGATTTTGTAGGGTGCTTTGTATAAAGGTCTAGAGATGTGAATTATGGAAAGCTAGTGTTTTCTGCAATGCTAAACACAAGTAACTGGAGGGCGCCACCTGGCCATAACTTAGTTTCCCTACCCAAGCCCCAAACCCTGGACCTCTAAAGCCTAAACCCTACACCCCAAACCGCGGAATAGTCCGTGGCATGGTTGCGGGTATAGAGTTTGGGCATCAGGGGTTCAGGCTTGCGCATTCTAGACCCCTAACCCTAAACCCCGAACAAAGAGCTTCAGAAACCCTGAACTCTAAGCCCCAACATTTGGCGTTTTTAGGTCACTCAAGCCTTTGAACTCCGTTCCTCTGTCGTAGCAACACAAAAGACCTAAGCTGCCACAAGCTGTTCCAAACTGCCACGGAACAACTACGGGCCTCAATCTTTATCTTCCTACTATGTATTCAGTAGGTTCCTCCCTTGCAAGCAAATTGACCTGTGAGACAACAAAGCCTGCGCAGCGCATTTACTTAGTCTAGGGTACCTTGTTCTGTCAGGATAATGGGGGTGTTCTCTCTAAAAGTGACTCAAACGTCCAAGGCGTGCTTCACAGGCTTCTGGGGTGGAAAGAATTCGCCTCATGTTTGGATTTGGCTAACTGCAAGTGCCCCATGGGACCTTATGTCTCAGTTCAAGATGTCTCATAATAATGCTGAAGCGCAAACTTAAGCACAACAAGGTTCAAGATTCCCTTCGAGCTGTTGGTAAAGGAAATCAACCACAATATGCTTTGCCCATGTGGCCAAACAAACACGAAACCTGGGGTAAGCTAGTGATGGCAGTCAGTAGTCTGCGAGAGCCCTGGCTCAGGTTATATGGTTGCGGGGGTGCGCCGTGTGCACAAAGAGGCATATGGCCACAGGTCCCTCTGAACCCCTTGGCACCTGAAGGCCCAAGACTCGACCCCTATAGCTCCTCTTCCATCCCCCTACATCTTGATCCCTAAGCCCTACACCCCAATGACTCTAAACAGTAATCCCCTTGGACCTAAAATAAGAAATATAGCTATGTTGATCCATTCCTGGGCTAATGCCACAAAAAAGATCCTATTTCCTAAGGCGGGCAGAAGCCAACCCGCCCATCCCATATGGAGCTTCCCTGAATATAGGTCCCCACCTCTTTAATTTGCCCCAGTATGATCCTTCTTATGGGGACCCCCGCAAGGGAGTCCCAATTAGGGAAACACTGGATCCAAAATAAGTCCCTTTATAATCCCAATTTGCATTTTGTTCTCCATCTTCGTTTCAATTCCATCTTCCATTATTGGGGAAATACCTTTAACCCCATATAGTCCTCCTTATTATATATATATAACAGAATTTCCATCAACCCTAAGAACGAGATGGATAGGGGGACCCCATTCTAGGACCCCTAATACTACAATCCGCATTATAGGCCCCCGAAGAAGGTGCCCCTAATTTTGGGAAACACCCAAAGCACCATTCCACCCCTAAACCCTATAAACCCCTAAACCCGAAACCCTAAACCCCAAAAACCCTAAACCCTAAACCCCAAACCCTAACTCCTAAACCCCAAAACCCTAAACCCCAAACCCCAAAATCCTAAACCCCAAACCCTAAACCCCAAACCCTAAACCCCAAAACCCCAAACCCTTAACCCCAAACCCTATACACCCTAACTCCAATGTAGGATTTAGTAGCAGACTTGGCCTGAGCTTCGGCTCTAGGCTCAGCTTTGGGCGCAGCCTTCGGGGCCTCAGATCCCTTAACCCCCGACTTACCCTAGGGTTTAGGGTTTAGGGTTTAGGGTTTGGGGGGTTTTGGGGTTTAAGGGGTTTAGGGTTTAAGCTTCAGGGTTCAGGGTCTAGGGGTCGAGGTGCAGGGTTTAGGCTACCCATGTGTGGGGGGGGTTCCTATGATCCTTATTATACATGTAATTTTACAGTTTCGTTGGACTTCCCCTAAACCCTATTTATGAACCTTGGGGCAGTCTACATTAAGGACATTAAGGGTTGCATTCAGGGCTATACATATACATATGATAAATGCGGTGCAACTGTTACGGTTGGGGCAGTAGCCAACCTACACTCTAAACGAGTACCTTAGATTAGGCCCCCACCTACTTGTAGTGACCGCAAGCGGTAATGGTAATGGCACAAGGGGTAATGGCAACTAGATTCTAGATTAAGATCCCTATCAATCAGTATAGGGAGTTTAGGGTTTAGTGTTTCGAGGTTTATACAATCATTACTGTGTGGGGGGGAGGGGGGGCTAACCTGATTTACAATCATGTTACAGTACAAAGGAATTGAAGGTAATTGCGCACAGTGCCCCACCCAGGAACAGATGAATACTAAGTGTAATATGACTATATACAGCCCTTCGTTTGACGCCTATCGATCGTCACTGGGTGGGGGGCAGTACCCAAAGTGCAGCGTTCATGGCTCTCGTCGGGCTCCCGGTGGGAATTAACCTTAAGCCCAAAACACTAACAAGGAATTAGGGTATATGATTTAGGGTAGGACTCAAGGTCAAAAACTAGACATAGAACCTAAAACTAGAATCGTCGGCAGTTGCCTTTGCGAACGCCGATATGTAAACCAAGTTACCATTCAATTCTCCATTTTTGAAGTTGATGCTCCACCATTGAGGTAATCGTCCCCTAATCCCTTCGTTGTCCCTGCATAGAGAAGTGTCTGGTATTCCCGATGCAAGGACATTCCGAGACCCTTGGATCCCCGGCATTGCCTCCCCTTACGCACAGATTCTTCCCCATCCAAATACGAATTCAACAAAAAGCCGTTTTGCATCCGGGGAAAACTTGAATCTGTGCTCCGCGCAAGACACAAGCCGCACCAACTGAATAGCAAGCTAGAGACCCCATGTGGGAGTATCATGAGTTACTGAAGAATAAACCCTGAAACCGAAAACAGTTTAGGAGTTATAGCTTACAGGGCTTAGGGTGTAGAAGTCCCTATGAAGATACTCAAAGCCACAACATTTCCAGGTCCTTGTTTCAAACGCTACAAGTATAAAATCAGAAGATTTGAGTGGCCCCGTGTAAACAATGTTCATATTCCCACCTGAGGCCTGACAGTATCCTTCTCAATCATTACAAATACGCAACTACGGGGCATTTGGGCCTGTAGGTCTCCTGCACCCCAAAAAACCCCGCAGAGCGCCTCACATGGTCCCCTACAAAACGGGCAGCAACCCTATGCAATCCCAGCACAAGCTCCACACGAAAGCCCATCAAAAGAGGCATGTTGAATCCTCCACAGCCCTCTTCTGAAATATGGTAGTTTCCCTAAATAAGGGGACCCCAATATGGACCCCAGAATACTATAGTCCTTATTATAAGGAACCCCAAAAATGTACCCCTAATTTTGGGAAACCCCCATATGTACTACATGCAGGACTTGGCCTGAATTACTGTTTGCCAAACTGCGGGAGACTTATCTAGGGACCTGTGTTATTGTGATCGGGATCCCACGGCTGGGACCCCTACTAGAAGTTAGACATAAACACATATTTACGCACACACACACTTTTCACAAACTACTTTGACATTTGGAATTGCCAT
Source organism: Symbiodinium pilosum (assembly GCA_905231905.1). NCBI lineage: Eukaryota > Dinophyceae > Suessiales > Symbiodiniaceae > Symbiodinium > Symbiodinium pilosum. The sequence goes on from CAJNIZ010044015.1 coordinate 4,498, forward strand.
GCGCTTGAGATAGTTCTTGTCAAGCTTGTCATCACACGACATCCGTACAGACCACTAAGCTGCTTCCAGGTTGGGGTGCGATTAAGCATGAAACGTTAACATTATTGTTTGTTGGGATCTTGTTTAGGGCTCAGGGAGGAAGTATAGTTGAACATCACGTTCAACTTTCATCCAGCAACGCCCGCAGAAAGACCGCACCAAGATGCTGCTGCCGGCTCCTCCCCCGACGGACCGCCACCAAAGACAGAGGCGAAGAAACCTCCTGAGGAGGGAATACTTTCTGGGCTAGGTAGGGACTACAACATGAGTGTAGAGCAAAAGGGGTTATCAATTTTGGGAGTCTAGAAGTCTAGATTTGAGGATTTTGATGGGTTTAAGGTTTTGTGGCTGAGGTTGGGGAAGCTATTGGGGTTTACAGGGTTCAGGGCTTAAGGTTTTAAAGACGTATCTGGATGACAAGGTCACCTGACTCGAAGTCAAGGTAGGGTGCGCAATTCTGAAACAAGGCCTTACCCAGGGGCTGCATGTAGATCCTTCTTGGGGTTTTGATATGTTTTTTGGGTGGATTGGTGAGGGTTTCAAATAGACTACATGGAAAAGGACGTACATAGGAGGTTCTGCGCAGCGTAAAGCTTGCAGAATGTAGACCCTAAACACCGGGAGCCCTCAAAACGCAGTCCCTCAACCCTAGCCCTTAAACCCTGAACCCTTCACCCCCAAAACCCTTAAACTCCTAAACCCTTAAACCCCCTAAACCGCTAAACCCCTAAACCCTAAACCCCAGAACCCTACAGCCCTAAACCACAAGCCCCTCGGCTGCCTTGCTCTTCAGCTCCATCCTCTTTCGCCTCCGCACGCAGGTTAGAGGTTGGAGGTTTACAGGGTTTAGTGTTGAGAGTTGTAGGGTTCTAGGGATGAAGTTCTAGGTCTGAGAATTCGCGGATTTAGGGTGTTGGGATATGAGTTTATAGCTTTTTATTTGTTTGAGTTCTGGGTTTAAGGATCAACGGTTGAGGATTTACCTCCCTTCGCTCGGAACCCTGTTTCTGGCCATACCCAGTTATGACAAAAAAACAGATCATCAATTGTTCTCAGAAACCTTTTGGGTTTTAGCGGGCATGTCTTGTAAAACCCTTTGCTTCATCATCTGCCTGCTTAGATCCTTTCTTCTGAGGTTAGCTAGTGGCCCTTGCACACTGCGAGCTTGGTTTACAGCGTCCCAAGGCTCATGGGTAGGTATATAGTCCCCCTGAAGTAAATGGAAGATGGGGTATATGGGGATCTCAATTGTAAAATGGCCGAAGCCATATTCTATCTACTTAACGGGGACTATAACACGTGTTCTTCGCACCCCTAGACTTGGCGGTCACTATACACCTTCCTTCAACTGCCTATGGGAAGCTTGTCTAGATCACTATCATCAAACGGTGGGAACATACATAGCGACCCGTTCTAGTGAGGACTCAACTCGGCGACCTGTAGCGTATGGATGTAGAACCCCAGGCCCCTCAACCCGAATCCTCCGAGAAGTACTCAGGTTACCGCGGAATCAAAATCTAGAAATCTGCCATGCTGAGGTGGAAGATCTTCAGCCCTGCTTTACCTACAGCTTATTAGCTTGAGCCTTTCCATTGCTCCGTAGACGCCCCAGAAACCACATGGAACTACAAGTAAACCCTGCGTGTTGACGGCCCTGTCTAGAAGGTTCAGAAACGAAGCCACAAAGTCCTAATGTGCATCTAACACTATCAGCGAAGGGATCTCTAAACCCTAAACACTAAATAGTGGTTTCCATTTTCTTTTCCATTATCCCTAAATACCCCTATATTACCCCTACATTACCCCCACATCCCTATATAACCCCTATATAATCCCTATATCCCTATATAACCCCTCACCCTAAACCCTAAACCCTAAACCCTGAACCCTAAACCCTCTAAACTCTAAACCCCTAAACCCTTCGGAAACCTCAAGCCTTGACGTTCCATCGATGTTCAATCTCCTGGTACTCCTTGGTCTTCTCCGATGAGTCTTCCATCCCTTGGCCGACGTTGGCTAAGGTTGCGCAGGATTTAGGGGATGGGCTAGGTTGGGCCCCCACCTAGTAATAGTGCCACAAGAGGTAATGGTAATAATATTACGGTCCCTATATATATTCCTAGTATACCACTATTAGTGGGTGGGGGCCCAACCCCAGGTATGGGCTATTGGTACATGAAACGTAAAGGGAACACCTAGATCAGCTCCCCTCCAGGGATGCCTTCATCTTGCCTGCTCAGCAAGCCGTGACGGAATCCCAAAGTAAAACGACTTCAAAATCCCCATATCCCTATATAACCCCTCACCCTAAACCCTAACCCTAAACCCTGAATACCAGCATAACCTACTCAGCTCTTCAGATCATATTGGTAGCACGTCGCGGTAGTAGCATGTAGCACACGACCTGTGGGCTTGCTTCCATCAGGGACATCTACTGATTATACAGGGATTACATAGGGGTTATACAGGGATTATATGGGGATAATGGAAAAGAAAATGGAATTAAACTACAATTTAGGGTTTAGGGATTTTCCCTGCCCTTCTGGCATGAAAGCAGCAGTTTTCCTCGCAATAGGAACATATACACAACCGTAAAGCCCAAAGGTTGTCCTCACTGATTAACCTAGCATCCACATCGTGAATTCTGAATCCAGCAGCTCTCTTTTTGCATCCTACGTGCTCCAAATGAGCTGTTGTCTAGACTCCTGGTATCCCACTTAATAGACCTCACAATACTCCCCCATGTAGCCCCCTTTTAAGGAGTGTGGACCTCAGCGCATGTGGCAAGCCTAATTTAGTACCTGTTGCACTCCATCCCAAGCAGCCATTAAACAAGCAAAGGCACGCTGAATGAAAGGTCTGAGAGCTCTTTGCTCATCGGGAGAAAGAAGATAGGCACCTCAAAATTGTTACTCTTACTGTTGCAATTACTATTACTTTTCCTATTACTATTTACTATCACCACTACTACTTACCATTACTACTACAATTGAATATTACTATTACTATCACTATTACTTTTTGCGATTACAACTACTTATTCCTACTACCGGTATGATTGTCATGAGCCTGCCTGGAAGCCCTCGAGACTTGAACCAGGTGGACTTGTCCAGACTAGGCCGTTGCCAGTTTGGGTTTGGGTTTGGGGGTGGCTCGAGGCCTCTAGATTTCGTCAGATGGTGCCCTGACTGGAGGCCTCCACCTGTCGATGGCAGGTGGGTGCAATCTCTGGGCTGGGGCGGGTCGAAGGTTTGGGCTGGGTCAAGTGACCCTGTCTGGGCATGTGTTTGGGCCTGAAAGGTCTGAAAAACGTTGCAAAGCTTTGCTGGCCAGCATTGAGGTTTGAGAGGCGTGGGCGGGAGACCTGACAACTTTGTGAGGCCCTGGGACTGGATGAACCTTTGGGCAGAAAGTGGAGGCTGGGCTGGGAGGCCTGGAAGGCCCTGCAAGGCCTGGGGCGCATGCTCTGGGAGGCCCAGAGGCCCTGGGCCTCGCCTGCCGGCTTCGGCGCGTTCGCCCTGCTCGACGGCTCGGGCTCACTCAGTTTAGGGGTTAGGTTTCAGGATTTAGGTTTAGGGTGAGGTTTGGGGTACCCTAAACCCTTAATCGCTAATCACCTCTCCAAGGAAAAGCCACCTCCGAAAAATATTATCTGCGGCCTTGGCGTGTAGACTCGACCTTTAGGCAAGGGCATAATCGATTTTTTTGGTATAATACCATCTCCCCAACCTTTTTGAATAAGGAGCCATATCTAGAAAACCACACGCGAAGTCTTTTCAACATTTCAACTTCAATCAGCAGATGAGCACCCACATAGATTCGGCGTAAGGGTGCGAAGAGGACTCAAATGCTGCAGGACTGAAGTACGGCCATCCGTTTACAACACCTGCACACCATAGCTCTTGCAAAGCCATACTGTACCTGGCTCCACTTAGGCGTAAGGCATCTCTGCTATTGATATGTTAGACTTCCATTCGAGTACAACGGCCAGCAACATCCGCGCCGCACAGGAACAAAAACCACATATTGTAAACAGTGTCTCCCTAAACATAGTCAAGGACGACCCTAAACCCTAAACCCTAAACCCTAAATACTAAACCCTAGATCCCAAGTGTAGTCTAATGCAACCCTTGTTCCTGCAAGCCATGTCTCTTGGGGAACGCTTTCCGATACTGTCTCTGAAGACTTACACTAGGGGTCCCCGTACCCAATAATCATATACTTGCCTAACACCTGTACTACATCTACTGTTGCCCAAAACCCAAGTACTTAATTATTGGGCACTTGCACTCTAGACCCTAAACCCTAACTATCCCGAAATATCCCTTGAAAGGGATCTAATTATTCGGTACTTGGACACTAAACCCTAACTATCCCTATACATCCCCTCAAAAGGACATACATACTGGGTACTTGGACCCTTAGGGTTACTGGTAATCAGTAGGGAATGTAGGACCGGACTCTAAGCGGTTTAGCCCACTAACAAAGTAGTTCATTCTGTCCGCTCCACTGTTCCCTCTGCAAACCCTAAACCGGGGCTTAAGCCTATACATCCTATCTGTGCCTGTATATCTTTACATATACGTATACATATACTCACATATACATACATATATGCATATATACATATACATACATATATTCATGCATACGTATATATATATATAGATTTCTACATCGAGATCCCTACCAGCCCACACTTCCGATTTGGTGTTTCAGTTGCTTTTGCTTTGTGACCTTCAATCATTAAACCCTAAACCCTAAACCTTAAACCCTACACCCTACACCTTAGACACCCTAAACCCTACCTAAACCCTAAACCCTAAACCCCTAAGCCCTAAACCCCTAAGCCCTACAATCCTTCCGCCCTTTGCGCCTTCGTAAAGGACTCCATCATCACCTTCCTCAGGGGGCCCGCGCCTGGTCATGAAGGACTCCACAGCTCCCTTCTTGCCTCAGGGGTTCTAGGGGGGTTTAGGGGTTTAGGGGTTTAGGGGGTTTACGGGTTTAGGGGTTTAGGGGTTTTAGGGGTTTAGGGTTTAGGGGTTTAGGGGTTTAGGGTTTAGGGGTTTAGGGTTTTAGGGCTTAGGGTACCAGATGCGATGGGGTCCATGAGACAAACCTCCCCTACTTGCAGCAGTAGTGGGAGAGCTTGTTCAATGGAAGCACCACATGAAGCGATTCTATAACTTGCTGCAGGGAACACCTTCTCTTGATGCCTGCTTTAAGCACGCAGGCTTTCAATTAAGCGCGCAGCCTTCCAAGTACTCGTCCCGGAGCGCTCGCAAGAACTTACCTGGGCTGCATATAAAGGTAATCTAACCCTAAACTCTATATAACACCTTTACAAACCCTAGACGCCCCTCAAAGGCAACCCTCTGATTTTTAAGTTCCATGGCAGCAGCCCAGTTACCTGCAATGTCCTGCTTTACTGGAGCCGAAGCTACGCCTGTCGAGGGCTGCGGTCGTGTTTCAGGGGGAGTGGGGGGCTGAATATACTGACTATAGTGATGCCTAAAATCATCTGGGAGTGGGGTTGAGGATACAGGGCAGGATTTAAGATAGCGTCGGGGTTTCGTGCTTAAGCGAAGGCGCGGGAGTGTTTGCAATACAAGGAACATTTGGTTGTTTCCAAAAACAAGGGGACCTCAATATAGACACCAAAAATATTATAGCCCTTACTATGGGGACCCCCAAAATGGTACCCCCTAATTTTGGGAAACCCCCAGTTAGGGATCGTTACAGGAATCTGCCCCTTCACTCCAGTCGAAGCACCTTTAGGGTCCATGTAGAGGCCTACGTTTCTTCAGCAGTTGGCTTAGGAGGGACTATGAAGGAATGAAACTCGCAGAGTTGAAGCAATCCGAAATATATGAACTCCTACCTTTTTCCTGGTGCCCTCATGGAATAAAACTCAAGATGATAGGTTTACATTGCTTTGTGTATCCTAGTAGAGAAGATATTATCCTCAGCCCTGACCCAGACTACACCTTCAAGTCTTATCCTGCCACCCTTTTCCAAGAGGCTTCTAGCACCGCCCCACACCAGGCTCCAGCTTCGACGCTGCAGACTGTACTCATGCCACCCTAGATGCTAAACCCTAGACCCGGACCTCAAACTCAAAACCCTAATGTAGGCCCATGATTAATAAACCCCTTTCTTTTAAGGGCCTTAATATCAGGATCCCTATGATAATCACCATTAAGGGGAGGGGGGATTATGAATTAGGGGTCTGAATCAAACTGCAAGGCCCTTGAGCCCCACTTCCTTGAAAGCTTGCCAGAGGCTGCATATGCAGCGTTCCCAAGAACGAGGAATTGTGGGGACCCTAGCGCTTGGAATAAGGGTACTATGACTTTCGGGCTTAGGGCCTTCTAGGGAATATGTAGGGACATGTCGGAGATATATGGGGTTATATGGGGATTGTATTTTGGGGCTGAATAGGATGATTATCCCAATAACGGAGGAGCAGCTACTATAGAGTCCTTAGGGTTCCCGAGAATCTGGGGTACAACCTTTTTTGGGGTTCCTGTGATAAGGATTATGGTATTTCGGCTTTATTGAACCCTAAACCCTAAACCCTAAATCCTAAGCCCTAAACCCTGAGAAGCACAAGGAGCCTCGCAGAACGGCGATCTGTTCCTGCATGCGGAGGCTTCTAAAAGGATGATGTAAGGTCTTTGAAGGGGCAATGTAAGGATTCTATAAGGATTATATGGGGGTTAGGGTTTAGGACAAGGGTTAGGTAGGGTCTTTGAAGGGGTAACGTAAGGCCTTCAATACGGTACGGTACAGGAACACAATTTACAACACCCCATGCCCTGACTCCTGGACCCAGTAAACACTCCTAGACCCTACACCCAGCACCCCTTCTCAGTGCCATCTTCTGAACCCAACGCTCCCACTTAATACAGAAACACCTAAAACTCGATCTTAACGGACACTGGTCTCACTAGCCTTTCCAGGACCCTGATTGGGGCTCTGTGTTAGTTTGGCGGAGGGTACAAACCCTAAACTGCGCCTTTAAGCCCCAAATGCGTAAACCCAGAGCCCTGCAATTCCCCTTGTAAACAACCCCATGAAGACCTTCTCTCCAGGGATGCATATTGTATGCGTGTATATATATATATACATGCCCTTTCTCCCCCGCATATATATATATATATATATATGTATACGTATAGTCCCTGCACATATCTATATATATATACATACATACATGTGTGTGCATGCAAATGTTTGTAGGCTCTACGCCCTACGAGCTCCTGCGTGATGGCCACGCCATACTCTGAGGCTGGAGCGCCAACGCCCAAGGTTCGCAGAGGCCCGAAGACATCCTTTCTCTGGGTGGTTGCAAGTCTCGTATTTATAGGGTTTAGGTCTAGGGATTGGGGTTTAGGGTTTTGGGGGAGGCGATTAACGCTTTTGGCTCAACCCCCGGCCCCAACAAAGTAGAGTTTGATCCGACACCGGCACAGTTATGGACATGTTGTTGCTCCGCATGGGTTCGTTAGCCCTTAAAGCCTCAACTTCCACCCAATGCAGAATGCTGGGTGTCCTGGTTCAAACGCAGACTTTCACGCAAAAGGAGCATGATCTCACCAAAGGAACTCCCGTACTTTACAGCATGCGAAGCCACCATTGTGGGTGTATGCACTTTTCATTTCCAATGCTGTTGAGCAGAAGTCAGAACCCTGCAAACTACGCGAGGACTCAATGTATTTGTGGGCCTCCATTGCGATTGAGACACTCCTTGCAAAGGAACATTTTCTAATCCGAGACCTGCATGCCTTGCTGTTGTCTGTACATGCGGCCGGAGCGTCCAATGGCTCGTGCCACTTGCCTTGAACGCTGACAGGCTCTGGCACGATTGCCACCTGTCAAAGTGATAGGCATTTCCATCTAACAGGATCATACCTTCCCCGGGTCCTTGCGGAAACATCCCAAGGAAGGGACAACAAACATCTCAACACTACAACCTTATTGGGTTCTAGCACAAGGAGAACTTTACATACTGGCCATATTATTGGTTTCTAGTATAATAACCCAGACTATTAAACCCTAAGCCTTCAAAAAGGCAGACCGTGGGTTTCAAGCCTAGTTAGTGACAGCTACAAAAGCCGCAAACACTGGCACTGCAAGCCTGGGTCCAAAGCTATTGCAACCCCGAACAAAAGACTTAAAAGGGGGGATATACGGTCACCTTAAGAGTTACATAGGGATAATTGGTTGGGAACATTTGGTGCTAGATTTGTGAACGAGCCCTTGGTACCCCCACGCACAAGAACAAGAACAAAGAAGTATGTTAGTAGCATATGATAGGTTTTGGGGCTTGGGCTAACCAAAGCCCCAAACCCTAAACCCTTAAACGGCCCTAAACTCCCATTATCATAGGTTTGTCTGTTATAAAGCTTTGGGTTCTAAAGGTGATACGGGGGAATTTGGGGAGCGGGTATAGGGATAGGGCTTAGGTAATATTTGGGGGTTACATTGGGGCTATACGGGGACAACGGAAAAGAGAATGGAAACTACTATAATGGGTTATATGAGCCATAGCCTAAGCTCCTAGTATCCTCCTTCATAACCCCTATAGTAGTCCCATATATAACCACTGCTATAACCCCCCCTTCAAGGAGTTTAGACTCTGGCTCATATCATTCCCGAAGATTCTGTTACGGAGTTTGATCGGGATCCAGTCCATGCACTGCCCCTGAAGCACCAGTAAGGTGAGTGGTTTTTTGATCTTGTAGGACATATAAGGGTGCTAGTCATGGGAAATTTTTGAGGTGATGGGAAGGAAGATGGCGGGAGATGAGGCTACGAAACGCGCGGTGGCAGCAATGAGAGGCAAGTTCCAAAACTTGCACCCCTGAACACACAAAACTCCTGAATGCTCTCTTCACAAATTCGAAAGGTATTGAACTCACTCCCCTAAAGTGGGAAGCATGCGCCCTGCGGAACCCGGTCGTCCGCCGCTGGCACAGCTACACCAGCCCAGCAATGCCTTCAGCAGCTCTATGAAGAAATCCATATTCCCATAACGTATAAGGGGTTCTTCACATTGACCCTGAAAACCGCCCGAACCCCTGAACCCTAAATCTTGAATTCTCAGCTTTAAGCGGCTTCTTTGCTCGTCCCTTAGGGATCCAAATCCAAGAATTATCCCTACATTGGGCCCTAAAGTTTGCAAATGATACCGAATTCCGGCTATTTGGATCCCTAGAGAATGCCGTACCCGCCCGCCGCACCGTCTCGGCATGGAAGCTCTTGGGAGGCTCCAGAGATTGAACCCGCGGCGCGGGCATCCTTACTTGCTTGTCAGGCTGGGCCCCCGCCTTGTATTAGTGACCACAAGGGACCAGGGATGATGGCGATGCACTGACAGAGTCCTTGCACATATATATATATATGCATGTGTATATATATATAGTATATATACAGCCGTTCAGGGTCTAGGGTTTATATATGTATACAGCATACATGTATGTGTATAAATGTATGTAGAAATTCCTGTTGTATTGCTATTGCTGGGTGGGAGCCTGTCCCAGCCTGTTTGTTTCAAAATAGGCTAGCCACTTCAAGATTGATCTAGGGGTCATATGAGGATTTATAGAGTTTAGGATGTAACGTACTGGGGACATATAGTATATATATATGGTCTATTTCAGAACCCAAAATTAAACCAATTCGGAAACATTTACTATATGAATCACCATTCGGTGTGAGGTCGCTAGGTCGGGTGAGGTCGTGACAAATTGCCCAGAAGGAGCGTAGTTTTTGGAACCTTCAAGGGGATCTACGGGCTTTGGGTTTTAGGGCTGTGGTGGAGAATTCTCAGTCAATAAAAGAAGCCCAAACCCTCATCATGAATTCTCCCCCAATATCTAATAATGGAACTAAAATGGGGGATAGGTGGGTGGTGGGAGGGGTGAATTTACGGGGAAGGGAATAGCTCCCCACAACATTCATGTTGAGAAATACCTGGGTTTGGGGTTTATGGCTTGGGGATGTTATCCTTTGCAGCGTGGTTCCGGTATAATTCGTGACATTACTCCAAGCGGGGAAGCGGAGCGCAAGAGCAACCACTGGATATTTAGAGGTTTCCCAAAATTATGGGTACCTTTTTGGGGTCCCTATAATAAGGACTATAGTATTTGGGGTCCCCCAATTTTGGGAAACTACCATTTAGGGTTCCAAAAGCTTGGGCAATATCAGGGTTGATATTTTTTCAAGTGCAGCCATTCCATGCACTAACCCTTGTGAAATTTCTCCAGCTCGTCAAGATTGCGTTGGAACTACCTAGCTAAACCTAGAGGGGCTTACCCTTAGAGACCCTGGGGATCATAAGCAGGTGACAGGGTCGTTCTCTGTGCGCTGCATTTCATGGGGATGTTTTGCGGAATCCCCGACCGTGGATCAGCTCAGAATTTCACTTGACAGCACTACTGTGACTCACCATATCGGTAAACAATACAGCATGATGCCACCAAATCTGCTAAAAACCTCAAACACGTTCCCCGAAAGCCCAATATCCCTTAAAAAAAAACATGTCCCCTAAATCATAATAAGGGCCCTAGTATGACTCAAGGTATCTTCCCGAACTAAGGGCTGTTCGGCTTGCTGGGTTCAAAGCAATATAACCCTGATATTTCCCTAATCTAACCCTAATCTACCCTAATATTACCCCAACATAACCCTAACATAATCTTAATGTCATCCCAATATAGCCCCATTCTTGAAACAATACCGAGCATCTTCAGCAACCCGCCATCTTCAGACAAGATGGCGGTGTCTGACAGGTCGGAGGCTGAAGAGCTGGTGATGAGCTGCAAGCAGAAGTCCAAGTCCCCACCTTACTGGTATGTTACGGGGATGTAGGGTACGGGGATTATATAGTTAGGTTCATATTAGCCTTATATTGGGATTGCATCAGGGTTATATATTAGGTATATACTAGGGTTATATAGGGAGTAATGTAAGGATCCCCCCCCAGCCGCCACTCTCCCTTAAGCACCAATAAGCCACGGAAAGAGTAGTGAGATCGCATCTTTGTCAACATGCTCTGGAGCAGGTCCTGCAAGACTGTCAACATGGTGAACCAAAACAATGGCAACATTGTCTGCAAGCAATTGAGCCTATTTCTTCGTGGTGCTTGCCAGATACACAGGGCTTTGATTCGGACTAGATAGTTTACCACGGCTACGGGCCACTATGGTGTTTTGTTGTTTGTTGGGGCAAGTACCCAGCACACTCATTCTTCCATCTATTGTTCTACATACTTGCTGCAGCCACTTCCCCCATAAACAACTACCCCTCATTTCCCAAGCCCATGGATCCGCCAACTACCTACCCACACTACGCTCTTAGGTTCCCTTAATTAGCCAAGTAACCTTAATTGGCCCCTATTATCCGATGTTTCCTGAATTAATTAAGGGGGAACCTAGAGGTGTAGTGTAGGGGGGAGGTAAGGGGACCCATGATAAATCATGTAGTCCTGGCTGATTGCCTTGCGCATGATCTCCTGGCTCTCCTCATGCTCACACTCCTGAGCTTTGTTTACTGGGTGCTCAGACAGGCATTTGCAGGCTACATATTGTGTCGGGGCTTATCCAATTTGAATAGGCTTTGCGTGGTATGTTGTACTATGATTATATAAGGCTACAGTTACGGGCAGCACAATGCATAATGATGCAGGCTTCTGCATACTTAGGTCATGTGCCTTGTAAGCCAGAGGCTTATGGAAATGCAGATGTCTGCCAGGTAGTCCATCTTACTCAAACACCCCCGAAACCCTCAAGCCAAACCCCAAAACCTAAACCATAAACTGCAAACCTGGAATCCCAAACCAACCCCAAACTCTAAAATCTAAGCCCCAAACCCTAAACTTCTCCGAAGATGGCCCAGGCTCTGATAGGGCTCCAACGGCCAGGCAGGCCCACCTGAAGATTTGTTAAAATGGTACACCTTTTCGGGGGCCTTGGAAAGAGACATACATGTGTACATAAACATGTATGTATATGTATGTATATGAATATATGAGTATGTGTATATATACATGCATATATATATATACATATTATGCACAGACTTACTGCGGTTTCACAACTTTCTCTTACACAGCTAAGTAGGATTTCATGGTTTCTCTGTAGCCAAGAACAACATTACTACATTGCCCCGTAGTAGCACAGCAAATGTCAGCACCAAACCCCTGCAGGACAATCTGCATATGTTGAAGTAGCTTGCCTTTTTGTTAATGTGATGCACGAGCGCGTGGAGTCTCAGCCAAGTCACGGCAGAACGTCAGCGATGGAGGCTACGTGCGCATCTGCCACGCGCAGGATTTGATCCTGCCATGGCAAGGACACTGCGCAACAAGTAAACTGCAACGTCTGTATTCCTTTATCCCACCAGCTCTCTAGCAAGGATAATTTGCGGCTCAAGTTCGACCTATCTTACAATCCTCTCGCGTCTGAACTTCAGTGCCATGTTTAGAAGGCAGTAACCTTTGAACCCATCTCTTCTGATGAAAGTTCATGCAGAAGCCAAACTACATCCAAACGTAGCCATCTCGTGCATGGTGCATGACCCTGAACGCTGCAAACGTGGAGCAGCCTGGAAATGCACCGTGCTTACTCGCCGCAGTAGGTTCTTCTGCAGGGTAGACAACGATACTATACAAATCTGGGACCTATGGATGATCGCTAAGCTTGCTAATTAAGGGGCCTCTTGGTGCAGGTGGATAACAACACGACCCTCAAAATGGACTGGTCCTTCCTCTCCTTCGCGGGAACTGCCACATGGTGTCCCAGCATTGCAAACTAACTCACCTGCCCAGTTCTGGCACAGCCTCAGAAAAGAAATGTACCGACCCTTCGGAGATGTACCTTTTGAAGCCTAGACCAGTCCTCAGCCCCCAAATACCAGAAACCAGACCCAAAACCCTAAAGCCAGCTACAAGCCGTGTCCAGAAAAGTCAGTGTATGCGGCAGCTCCGGGTGAACCAAGGCCCATCTGACCTTCAAGTCACTTTCGGTTTGAAGTTTACTGTGTTATGGTAGTTTCCCTAAATAAGGGGATCCCAATATAGACCCCAATATACTATATTCCTTATTATGGGGACCCCCAATAAGGGTACCCCTAATTTTGGGAAACCCCCTTATAGCGCTGAAACAGACATGGCAAGGCCACGGAATCGTATTGAGTCCGTCCTACCGTGCGACATGCTGCTATGGCCCGATGCTGACTGGCCATCTTAACACATTCACCCTCCCAGTGTCGTCTGAGGCAGGCAGCCAAACCAACCAACCTATCCCTATGAGAGCTTTCAGACTTAGACTCAGTTAGATCCATCTTGGTCAGCTAGTTAACAAGACATTTACACCTCCACAGCCAAGATTTTGGCCTAGGAAGAACAGGCGCTGCTACCTGGACTTACGGAGGAGGTTCTGAACCTATGGCTGTGAGGGGGGGGGGGGCCATGGTGTTGGGTGGACCTGCGTTATTGACGTTTAAGGGCATAAGCTCCGCCCAGCATCGTAGCTGGGCGGACTAAGCCCTCAGCTCAGGGCTCAGTATTAACACCTGAGAAACTTTTTGGTTCCGTTCAGTATCAGTAAGAAAGGAACAATGCCCCTGGGCGCCTATATACATGCATTTCGATATACACGTATATACATATATATATATATCTGTATATATCTACACATATGTATGTAAGGGGACTACGGCTCATAGTTACAAGGTTTCCGCATGGGGAATCTGGCGCTCTAGCTATCTGAAATTGCCGAGGAAAGGTATACTTCACGGTCTATACTGCAGGTAAGGTTGCTCTGAAGTTGAACTTTGGTTGCTCCAGGAAATCCTGCAAGACCCTCAATACCCACAAAATGGGGCCCACAATTCAGTATCACGGGGCGATTCGAGGTTTTTAATATCAATGGCGTGCCTCCTATTCTTGTTTGCCCTATTGCTATGTGCTTCCGAGTTGGGGGCCTCTCACCTACACGAAGCTTTGACTAGGGCCTAAACCCTAACACCCTGAATCCTTGCTAACCTGTCTGGCACTTGAGGGCAATGAAAAGCCGCGCTTTATAATCCTAGCCCCAGAAAGGTCCAGGTAACTTTGTTAACACATGCTGAGCTGTTGGGATTCCGTAGTTTAGCCCCAAAGTACGTGTATAGGAACTCCTTTGGGCCCCAAACAGAAAGTCGCAGAAAGATACCTGTGTATAGACGTATATCACAACCACGTACAACTCTCTCAAGCTGGACCAGAGGCATATATGGGACTACAAACAAACTTCTGAGGCCCCGCATGTAACAAACGTCTAAGGTCTTGTTTGAGAAACCCTAAGCCCTAAAACCCCAAAACCAAAAACTGACAGATGTCAAACCGCTGAAAGTTAGCAGGTTGGGGCTGCAAGTGCCTGGTGCTGACTGTCAGGAATTAGTTTAGGGTTTATGTTTTAGTTGCGGATTAGGATATTGGCCTTGAGGCTGCAGCCCACATCGCACAAGCCTAAATGAAAATGCGTAATTCCCCAAGGACAACCTTCTACAGCCCTAGTTACGGACCACATGTGGGCCAAGGCTCTTACGAACCCAAAAGCCCTAAACACTGAATCCGAAAGCCCTTACACCACGGCAGTCTAGACCACACCTCTGAAAGTTTGTCAGAACAAACCCTAAACCCTATAGTCCCCCTTAAGTAGATAGAATATGGCTTTGGGTATATGATAATAAGATCCCCATATTCCCCATATTCTATCTACTTAAGGGGGACTACAAACCCTGTCATAAGGACACCCTCAGGATCCTCTCGGACCCCCTGCACTCCCGGAAACTAACATGGAAGCCCAAAAAGGGCCCTACAACAAGGTTTAGGGTTTAGGGTTTAGGGTTTATGCTACAAGGGGACTATATGGGTTTCCATGTAGTTTGGGGGAGTGTAAATCCCTGCGATCCTCAAACCACCCAAACATTGCCAAGCAACCACATTGGCATGAGCTGTAGTTTAAATGAATACCCCCTGGGGTTTGGGGTTTGGGGTTTAAGGATTTAGGGCTTAGGGATTTAGGGTTTAGGGTAGTATCCCCCTGAATAACCCTCTAATGGAGAATCGAATGGAAAAATGGAAAAGAAAATGGACAATAGGGTCTATAGGGATGTATAAGTTACAGTCTAAACTCCTAGTATTCCCCTTAATAACCTCTATAGTAGTGTCCTATACAGAATCCCTTATCTACTCCTTTGTCAGGAGTTTAGACTATAGCTCACACAAGCCCAAACCGAAAAAAATTGCCTATGAGATTGCTGCTGAGGGCTCTGCAGGCACAAATTGAGCAGCCACGGCAAGCGCAGCAAAGCTGCGATAAACTACCTGCCCAGATAAGGTGTGACATCGTAGGGTATTCGAAGGATTGTGCGAGGATTTGTCGGAAGGACTTTTGGTGAAATTCGTTAAGTCTGGTCACATTAAAAAGCGAACCCTGCAAACCGTGGTCCTTTTAAGGAAGGGTTCCTGTCATGCCCTGCCCAAACTTCTAGAGAATCACCCAAAACGGCATCAAGGGTTTCATGTTAGTTAGCGGAGTATCAGGATGCAACTATGCGGTGCTTTGCACTGGTCTTAGCCTGGGGAGTAATGGCAGTTCCAGTGTCATTGCTGCTGGGGGGTCCCTGGCAATTCCTACGACCTAAACTCCGACCATATTCCTCTAAACCCAGAGCCCCAAACTCTACGCCACCGTACACCTTAGACGCGAAACATCACCGGGGGTTCAAGGTTGTACCCCTAAGTCCCCCGTGACCCAAACATCAGGAGGGTGCAGTGTTGTACCACGATCGCAACCCAAAAATCCCGCATGAGACTAATGTGTTACATCTATATGAACCTATACAGTTCAGGGTTATGAATTCTGCTAACCACGCCCCCTATTCTCGTTCGCTCGGACTTCACCTTGAATGACCCTCAGCCTAGCAAGGGGGGAACCTTTAGGGGGTGTAGCGGTCACGTAGCCCAGAATAGGTGTACAACCCTGGAATCCGACCTGAACCCGCAACCCTAACTACCTAGGCCCTTAAAGCCTACCCCTAAAAGGTACCCAAAAAAAGGGGTAGTGCTTAAGGGCCTAGATATGGCGAAGGGTTCAGATATGAGGGCTTAGGGGTCAGCACGTTCATCGCACACGCCAGTTAGAGTTCCCGGGAACTGGTAGACTACATCGTTTTGGGCCTAGGGCTGAGGGTAAGCATATGGCGAAACAGTAATCCCTTCTTGCTACAAACTACCACCTACCCTTAAAAAAAAACGCGCCCAACAGGGCAAATGTTTATTATTGGCGGGTTGAGGGGCTTATTGCTAGGACGATGGGGTCAGTGGGGTTAGTGGCATCCATCAGAACAACAGAATAAGTATTAGAGACTATAAGATATTACCTGGTTATAACTTGGCTTTTCCCCCCTAAACCCTAAACCCTAAATCCTAAACCCTAAACCCTAAACCCTCCCTACATAAATCCAACCTGAAGCTCTCAGCTACTCTCGGCCTCTGAACTTTCCGACTGCTTGCTGAGCACGTTGAGGAGGAGCCGCGGCCCACCGGCGTCCATGAACTGACTGGCAGCTTTCTTCGACTCAATCCTGGAGAGCTGAGCACATATCTATATGTATATATCTTGTATTCTATAGGTCTAGGGCCTAGGCCTTAGTTTAAAAACGAAAAAATCTGTGTATATCTCATAGGGATTGCTAAACTTGGGGGGGGCCTCCTCCTAGAAGGCTTCGGCATTGAGCCTTAGAGAGCGTTTTGGAGAGTATCAGCGGGACCTTCATGTCTCGAAACACACATAAAGTAATCCCCTACACCCTAAACCCTAAAACCCTCAACCCTAAATACCCTAAACCCTGAATACCCTAAACCCTAGAACCCTAATAGCCTAGTGCAGGGAATGCAATTTTCGGATATATGGGTATCGTGTACAGTGTTTCTTCATTCTGAAGTTCATTGCCTGTTCCGGCCCTGCCCAAAGAGGCTTATCCAAGTCTGCATGGAAATTGGTGAACAATATCGAAGCCAAGCAAGAGAAACCCAATTACACAAAAAGAGTTAAAACTTGTGGGGACGTTGTGAGAGGGTTCAACTTCCTCCCAGGGCTGGGATCCAGTGGGTTTCATTTAAGTTCAATGACTGATGAGGCTACCGTTGCGTGTAAAAGAAGCAAAATGCATCCCAACATTCTACTGAAACCATCCCGTATGCAATGCTGTCTGCCAAGGCTCAGCAACGCCTTGAGGATCTTCGCCTTAGGTATCAGGCATCCTCTCTCTCCCTCCCTACATTTTCTTTTGCCTAAGTCAAGGCTTGTCCTAAACTCTGAGCCTAAGCCTAAGCCCAAACCTCTTCCCCCTAGAGCGTTGAACCAGGCAAGAGGCTGCAGCTGCGCAGGCTTCCGGCGAGTGTACTTCAGCCTGCCGCGAACATGTAGAAATGGATTCTGAGGGTTTCTATATTATGCTAGTTTGGGGTTTGAGGGGTTTCGCGGTCCTTTCAGCTTGAAGGGTCAGGATTTGTGGTGTGAGATTGGGGTATGCGTAAATCGAAGGTCCTTAAATGAGCGCCCTCCGGCCCCCTGTCAGCATCGAAAGTCCTAAGATGATCTGAAGGTCAAGGATTCAGCCCTTGGCGTGGTTTTATTTAATGTCTTTATACTCTGAATCGCCTCCCATCCCCTCCGCCTTGCATTCAAATCCCCCACCCGACTAGTATTGAATACTCTCAGTATATTACAATATACCGTGATGGTACCATTTAGCATTAGATGGGCCGGGGGGTGGTGAATATTAGAGGGCGGGGATTGGAAGCCGACTAGATTTGGGGGGGGGGAGGTGCTCGGTGACTGGCACCATCTGGGAACGCACTCAGAGGTTTGTAGTCCCCCAGTCCCCCTTAAGTAGACTATGGGTTATATGGTGATCTTATTATAATACACCCAAAGCCATATTCTATCTACTTAAGGGGGACTATATGGTTTAGGGGTAACTGTGATTCTCACACAGGTACCTGCCTCGTCAAAAACACGCAAGGGAACAGCAATGGCCCCTGCATTCACGAAGTCGTCCCGGTAGTCTTCTGATGCTGCGGCCTGCGCGTCGTGGTAGTGGGAATTCTCCCACAACATGGTGCCTTTCTCCACCCTGTGGAATGAAAAAGCCTCTGTATCACCCCTAAACCCTACTTGAAAGATGCGAGGTAGGTAGAGAATGGTAGAAATAAGGCTATATGATGCGATAAGCTGCCCCAGCTCAAGAAATCCTACTTGGAACGCGAGTGGGGCTGGCCCTGAACATCCCCTGGACCACCAGGATAGCCCAACAAATGCAGACGCCTGGACAAACAATTATCCACATCATGCCATACAACCTAAAAGTTTAATCTTCATAGTCCCCCTTAAGTGGATAGGATTGGGATGTACGCGGATCTTGTAATCATATATCCGAAACCATATTCTATCTACTTAAGGGTGACTTTCTCTCCCTCTTGAAAATCCTTGTTTTGGTAGAGGCATAGGGAGGCCTGCCAGTCCATGCACCGGCAAAGGGGCGCCACGACGCCCGAGTTCTCATGGTGGATGTCCTGGGCTATGTAAGCATATGTAGGGATTGATGTTCACTTCGCATTAATAAATCCCCCCCCCCCAACCCCCCCAACCC
>CAJNIZ010044015.1:23347-52863 GCA_905231905.1 Symbiodinium pilosum
GGTTATTTTAATTGTGTTCCGGGCCCGGGATTTTACAAATGTGGGGCAGTTCTTACTGTGAAGTGAACATTATACAGAGATTGAGGGGCCTGAGGGGCCACGTACGGATACATTGGGGCGTGCAGGGGTTCTATGAGGTATTGAAGAATATGGCCACGAATATGTATCACTCCGCAACTGGAGAATCACATGGAAAAGAACATGGAACATGAAGTGGACAGGGGAGTAGTGGTTCATGGGGATTTTGGGATAATAGGTATACTACAAAAAAACACTAGAAAGATAGTTAAAAGATATTTTTGCAGGATATTGCCTGATCATCACTTGAGTGTCCTCTACACAGCTCCTGGGTCTCTGGTAAGCTGCATGGGCTTCAGAAGTACGAGCGGCTTAGGGGCTTGGAGTTTGCAAGACTGGCAACGCTAGAGGTTGGGGGGAGTATGGTATGCACAACGGAGAGATGACTATGCAGTGTGAATAGCACCCGGAACCAGCATGACGGGAGTAATGATACTGATAGGAAAGCTGCATTGAGGAGTTTCGTTCCCGGGCGCAAGAACGAAGACCCAAACAAACCGCCCGAAACAAATGCAATCTGGCGGCGCCCACGCGCACGAGCACATCAGATGGCAGCGCTTGTGCCAAAGACCTATTGATGGCTGTCAGGCCACCCTTCGCCGATGAGGATGCCTGCTTTGGGCAATTTTAGGGTTATGTTGGGGTTATATGGGGATTTCCCAAAATTAAGGGTACCTTGGGGACTCCCATAATAAGGACTATAGTAATTATATTGGGGTCAATATTGGGGTACCCTAATTTTGGGAGACTACCATATGGGGATAATGGAAAATAACATGGAAACTACTATTTAGGATTCGGGGTTTAGGGTTTAGGGCCCCTTGCTGGGGGTTAGTACAGAATGGGGAATAGTATCTTATTTAGGAGTCACATGGGGAGAATATCCCCTTATTCCCTACTAGCACCAGGAAGTGCCAAGTGCATCTAGAATCATAGTTGTTTCTGGCACCAAAAACGCCTCTTGCATGGGTGCCAGAAAGATCCTAAACCTTAAGCCTTAAACCCCCTAAACCCTAAACCCTGAACCGCTTTGGAGCATCAATGTAGGGTCTCCGTAGGAATTCTGTGAGGGTAGTGTGGGTTCAAGGGACCTTAATGGGAACTCCAAACAAGGAACCCCAAGAATATAATAGGAATATAAAAGGAATATACCTACCGGGGTCCTTCTATTCCATTATATTCCTACTATATTCTTTGGGTTTCCTGTTGGGGGTTCCCAATAAGGTGCCTTTATGGGTGGCCTTGTAGCACACCACTTTGAATAACTAGCCTGAACCCATGCAGAGACTTTATGTGAGAAGCCCTAAGCGCTTGCAACCACAAACCCTGAACCCAGCTCCAACCGCCTGGGAAAGAAACGACTCCAAGGACACAAGGGTGTTGCGAACGACTTCCTCAGCTGCTCTTCCGTTTGGGGACGTCCTATGGGGTTTGTTGTGGGGAAGCCTGAACCCTAAATAGTTATGCCCATATCATTTTCCATCTGATTCCGGATTTGGCCTGAATAACTCCTAACTAATCTGACTGTAACCCTAAAAACACGCTGTACCCTAAGCCTGAAACCACAAAACCCTAAACCCCATGGCCCCAGACTGAGCAACCACTGCTACCGAGGCCCACGTGCTTGAAGAAAAGCAAGAAAGGCTAGCTTCTACTACACTGTAGGCGCGTCAGTAACTTGAATAATCTTACTGGGGTATATAATGGTCAAGTTGATGGTCAAGTTGTATAAGGGCTTCGAGGGAACGATCTTAATTACTCAGGATTCTACAGTAAGGCTCTTCTGACTGTTCCGGGCCTTTGGGGCTCAGGTTCAAGAATCCACTAGGAAGGTCCAAGAGCCTTAGGATAGGATGCCCTAGGAATTGCTAAGGGGTTAAATAGGCTCTCAGTGCCCTAGCTGTAGCTATGGGATTTCAACGTATAGTAGAGTTATGTCACTAGCAGCCCCGCCCTGTCGTGCAAGTGGAGGGAGCACGGTCATAGAAGTCTGTTCTGGCTACTGCGGTTGCTGGAAGTACCATTGCGTCTGGTATCCTGCCAATGTTGAAGCCATCTACAGGTGGGTAGTTTCCACTATGCTCCTATAAGCCCCTAAGCCTTAAACCCAAAGCTCTACACCCTAAACCCTAGATCCTAAACTCTCTTTCTTCAAGCCCCATACATTTACGCGAGTGGCATGGAGGTACTATGGGCGACTACCCGCCCATAAGAAGAGCCACCTGTAGTGGGCTTCGACACAATAATAGTAGTAAAAGCCATAGTAATCTTATTAGTAATAATGATAGTAATAAAAAATAGTAGTAACAGTAATAGTAATCACAGTACTAAGTTTACTAGTTGTAATACAAGTAGTAATAAATGATGGGTAGTTAGAAGTAGTTATTAATCACAAAAAATAGAAAACAGCAATGCAGAAGGCTCTGCTTCAGCCATGCTTCCGCGTCTCGTGTGGAGCTTCTCAGAGACTTGCAGGCCATCATCATCCTGGATTGAAGCAACTCATAAAAGCACCGCCATTTGGTGGATATCAGAAATCCTGCGTGACCTAAGTACGTATATATATATATATATATACACCTTGGGAATACTGATACTATGGTATACTAAGGTCCTGCAGGATTTTGATATCAACAATAGTAGCCATGGTCTTCCGTCAAACAGTCGCAAGCAAAGCACAAATGAGCCACAATAGTCTACACTCCTACTATCCTGCTTAATTAGCCCTATCGCAAAAACACCATAAGTCCCCCTGTCTAATATCCCTTTGAGGAAGTTTAGCCCTAAGCCCTGAACACTATACAATCCTAATATGACTCCCTTTAAGCAGTTTCGACTACAGCTCAAATGATGCTCATGTTGACGATACAACTTTGTTCGTGCGCGCAGGCCAGGCTTAAGGAGCACTACTAGTATTGCTGTGCTTACTATTGTGACTGTCATTTCTACTATTCCTAAATTATAGATATTACTATTACTGTTACTATTACTATTACTACAACGACTATTTTTCCTGTCATTACTGTTGCTAGTGGTATGACTACTAGTACTGTTAACGTTGGATCCCGAGTAATGTGGGGTTCCTTACTGGTGCGAAGTTTCGCCGATTCTTTTCAGCATCCCCCCTGTTCGTTTGGGGCAATTTAGTTGTGCGAAGTTGCGCGGCCAAAACAAGATGAGAGTAACTGACTGGAAAAAAACTAATTTGCTTTCACAAGCATGGCAGGCACTAAGTATTTCGTTTAGGGTCCTAATCCAAGCTGCTCTAGAAACTAGCTTAAAGTCCCGGGTCCAGAGTTTTCAGAACCTCAAATCTCCGCATTTTCTGGTTTGAAGCCAGGTCCAAAACTGATTCAAGGAGGCCTAGCCATCATTTTTGCAAGGGGGTAGTCCAGCAGCTGCCCAGAGCCTCTACAGTACGAATGTTTTGGGGGCCCTCAATTATCCGTCAAATCGTGGGAACCTAAAAATAGCAGAAAGCAAAAATGTCTTACACTTAAAGGCTCAGCATGTAGAAGCAAAGCTTTCAAGATCTCAAATCTCTGGATCCTTTCTAGAATTCTCCTCCAGACCGTCTGAAACGTTTCTGAAAACTGAAATCCTCTGAACTCCTCAAACCCTTGTGAATGCCTTCCCTCACCCTTCTCATCCATTACCGAAGCCGAGCCTGATCCCTCTTATTGAACTTGATCTAAACCTAGGATCCGAGCCGATCCGGATCCATCCTATTGACCTTACTTGAAAACTAGGATCCGAGCCGACCCTGATCCCTCCAATTGAATTTCATGTAACCTAGGATCTGAGCCGATCCTGGTCCATCCTATTGAATTTCATTTGAAACCTCGGATCCAGATTTGTTTGATCCCTCCTATTGAATTCTAATTAAAACCTGAAATCCAGATATTGTTTGGGGGGGTGACCATTCTCTACTAATTAATGTTTTTTTTGGGGGGGTGCCCTACACTAACCAGGACCCCACGTTAATACTTTCTACAAGTATGGTTACTGTTATTAGTAATTATTGCGCCTACTCCTGTGGCGTAGCTTGTGCTGCTGCAGGCAGATTCTCGAAAATGCCACCAAGGCTCAAACCATCCGATACAAGATCTGTCCCTCAGCTACAAACCCTAAGGGTCCAAGGACTCAAGTAGTAGGGGTGTGGGGCCCAAATACTATAACATGATTGGCGTTATGTCCCTAAAGCCCTATTACTTGGGCCCTATATACCCCTATATAGTCCCCAGATACCCCTATGTATCCCCCCTATAACCCCTGTAAAGGGGCCCTATTCTTTGGGTCCTATATAGCCCTATGTAGTCCCCATACGTCCTTGGGCCCTTAGGGAAATGCACAACAAAGGGCTCGTCAAGTCGCGCAAGCCCAAAACAACCCTAAACCCTAAACCCTTAACCGCCCAAAACACGTAAGAGCAAGGTAACGTAGAAGAGGTAGCCTGAAGGGGCTTGAGGGAATTACTTTTGATACCCAAAATCCCAAATAATAGGGCCCCTTTAAAGGGGTTATATAGGGATATCTGGCAACTATATAGGGTCCAAGGACCCAAATAATGGGGTTTTAGGGCCCAAATACCATTAATATTATAGTATGGGCCCTAAAGCCTATTATTTGGGTCCTTGGACCCTTAGGGAAAATCCTGTTATTAGAATTCTTGTATACTGTAACAGCATGCTTTTAAAGCTCTCAGGTACGTAGGATCATGCAAGGTTTTTACTATCCAGCGTAGGTTATTCTAGACGCAAACTTACATTGGCCCCAAACATGACATCCTCAAAAATACTCTAGGCTTAAACACCAACCGGCCGTGTTCTCCCATCCATCCTTTCCTGACTATAAGACACCCTAAATTAGCTCCAACATTTCTATTACCTATATTACCTTTTCCCTATAGTAATTTCCATTTGCGTCCCCTAACTCACTCCTTACAGAGCTAAGGCCAGTGCTTGTCTTAGCCACAAGCAGGATGAGCTCCGCAACATGGAGGTTCACGGAACGGCTCTTGGCCTGCAAGTTCAAGGAAGCCCTGGGAGAAATTAAAAACTCAGCTGATTCTTAGGATTATCGCAAACAGCCACAAGACTCTGAACCCTAAACCTTAAGCTCCAAACCCCAAACTAAGCCCAAAACCGTTAAACAAAAAAACAACAACTGTTCAAAGAACTTCCAGCGGCATGTTCGTGAAGGGTGTTGGAGATGGGCCTCACCTCCCCCGCCACGATATCTTGCAAGTGCTTTCCTCAGGAAAAGCAAGGAACGAGTGCAGCCCGTGCTTCATGCAAACACAATTTCCTGAAGGGCTACCATGGATGTTATCTCTTATCCTCAAACTCATACAGAATGAGCATGGAAATATACAACCCCTAGACTTGTATCTGCGCGACTTGGGAATCCACAGTATGCTGCAGGCTTGATCCAGGCCTTCCCTTGTTCTAGTCAGGGTGGCGTTCCCGGTTCCCCTGCACACTTGCTGGACTAGTGGAATACAGGCTTGCTGTTTTGGGCCTCCCTGGCACCACTATTAGCTGTTGCCACGAAGAAATGACATAATGACTCCGTCTGCTGACAGAGCAGCCTGTGATTTTGGCCATTGCCGCAAAGGTCCGCAGGGCAGCGCCAGCAAGCTTGCGGTTGCTGGGATACCTGGGCAGCTTGCAGCACAATTCTCATACAGTAAGAACACTCAGGCAAGGCACATCTACTGACAAAGAAGATAGAAGTCAGGAAGAATGATGTGCTCTTTTGAGCATGGTTGTGTATCTCAGTACCGTTGAACCTCTGTGCTGCGTGTGTCGCCTCCTTGGAAGAGCGCTCCAAAAAATAGGCAGGCCATCCCAGTCAAACTCGTAACAGCACATGCGCATGTTCAGCGAGAGTCAAGATGACGGCGCGCACACACACAGAGTAGGCAGCATTGCCTTGCGTTCTCTCTGGCGAGGTGGACTGCATCTGCTGCAGCATGCCGCATGTCGCATGTTGATGCTCCCACAGAGAATGCAACTCGCACCACTTGTAATACGATCTACTCAGCGGACACCAAGTAGAACGCCCATAGTTCTACTCTAAACCTTGCACTGCTATTGACGTTCAAGAGGACTTCCCGCAAAGTCCCAGAGAATCTGCGTCAGTAACCATATGTTATTACATAAGCTGCGAATATTTTCAGCTACCGTGCTTGAAGCTCCCACACACTGAAGGCTGGACCCTGGCAAAGAACATCTCAAGTCTGGAAGCTTCCGTTAAAAAAGTCATAAGAGCCATCGTCTAAACTCCTAGTATCCCCCTTAATGAGCCCTATAGTAGTTCCCTATAGAATCCCTATATAAACCCCTTCAAGGAGTTTAGACTATAGCTCATAAGCAGACGTGCAGGCCCCGCCAACATGGGTGATTTTCAACCTAGTCTGCCTTACTACTGTTGATACTGGAAATCCTGTGTTTAGGGTTTTAGGGTTTAGGGTTTAGGTAATTCCGAGTCTTTAGGGTACTTAGGGTCATGCAGGATTTAATATCCACCGTAGCACGTCCTGCTATAGGGTGGGGCCCCCAAGTTATACAAGTAAGTGTAAACTCCCTCAGCTACCATCTATGGGGCTTGTAACTACCTTTTCCTCAGTAGTTATACCTTGCCCACGTATAACCCAACTCGCAAGTAGGGGCCCTCTACCATGCATACTCCATTCTAATGTAGTAGTTTCCATGTTGTTTTCCATTATCCCTATATAACCCCAATATACTACAATAGTTTACATGATATGTATAACTCCAATATACCTAAACCCCTACCTATAGAGGCCCGATCATGCCGCCGATCTACAGGTCCATGACCGTCGCCACGAGTCGCACATCCACGCCTCCTAGCGAGAGACCATCTATAATAGCCCAATGTAGGTAATGGTTTAGGGTTTAGGGTTTATAGGGCTAAGGGATCCAAATGGGCCAATGTAGGTCATATCGATAGACTTTCGGGCCCAAAGGTATTATTTTCAACTTGGAGCCCTTAGACAATGCAAAATCTCCTTGATCACGCTGTTGAAACATCTAGCGGTGCATCTTGCCAACCCTAAGGGACCACCGTAAAATGCGATGCGCTCTGCGCGTCCTCTGCCTTTGGCATTTCTTCAAATCTCTCGCCTAATTCCTTTGAATCTGAAGCAGAAATTCTGCTGGTACTCATATCAGGAGCCAGCGCCCCCAAAAACAGGACAAAGATTCCTTGACCCGAAATCCTAATGCCTAAGCCCCCCCAAACCCACAAAGGAAGAAGAGCCAAGTCAAATCGCAAGCCAAAAGGCTAAGCAACCCCCCCCCTCAAAAAAAAAGTGCAGCAGGAACAAGTCGGAAGCCATTCGTTACGTGTCAGGTATGTAGTGTTTCCAATGTCTGGTTTGTGACTTGTACTGGGAAGAACCATATTACCCAGTAAAGATTGAAGAGTCTTGCTCTTGCCCGTCTCCAGCATCTGAGCCATTCTCTAAAAACCTAGCATCCCCAGTAATATCCCCTAGAGTAGTCCCGTATATAATCCCCCTGAAGGAGTTTAGACTATAGCTCATATAAGGCCCCTACCC
This sequence comes from Symbiodinium pilosum, assembly GCA_905231905.1. Taxonomy (NCBI): domain Eukaryota; class Dinophyceae; order Suessiales; family Symbiodiniaceae; genus Symbiodinium; species Symbiodinium pilosum. Next base: position 31,011 of record CAJNIZ010044015.1, read on the forward strand.
CCAAGGCAACAAAACTCCCTGACCAGCATCCTATCACCCCCGAAGCCTCAAATCTGAAGTTCAAAGCTCTAAGCCCCGAAGCCTAAAGTCCCCCTTGAGTAGATAGAAAATGCGGTATATGGGGATCTTGTTATAATATACCCAAAGCCATATTTTACCTACTTAAGGGGACTATAAGCCTTAAATTCTAAACCCCATGCAAGCCCAGAACCCTATGGCCAAATGTCCCTATGCAGACCCCTTCATACTTCGACATCACCTTAAACATCCCTCCATTCGACAGGATCCTCTCCTAAACTCAATCCCTGAATCCTAAACCCTCAACCCACATAGTGGGGTCGAGACCCAGATCCACAATCGGATACACCATTTTTGACCCTTACTGGCATCCCAGGGGGATACTGACATTAGGGGTGCAACCCTAAAGCCTAAACCCCTAAACTACAGCCTTAAGCCCTCAACCCATAAAGTACAGCCTAAACCCCTAAACGCCTAAACCCTTAACCCTTACCCTAAACTCTAAACCTCTAAACCCTAAACCCCGTAACTACAGCCTACAAGCCCCTAAATCCATTGGAGCTACTGTCTAAACTCCTAGTATCCCGCTTAATAACCCCTATAATATTCCCCTGTACAATCCCATATATTATAACCCCCTTCAAGGAGTTTAGGCTATAGCTCATTTCGGTGGTCCGCTGGGTCCTGGAGGGAGCCCGAGCTCCTCCACGAACGTGGCCTGGGCTTCTTCGTCGAAGGTGTAACCTGCCACTCTGCAGGTTTATAGCGTGTTGGGGTTAAGGGTTTTAGGGTTTAGGGCTAAGGGTTTTAGGGTTAAGGGTTAAGGCTTTTAGGGCTTAGGCTTTTAGTGCTTAGCACCGAGGGTTTAAGCCCCTCCCCCTAGTATAACACACCCTAATCTTGAATACTCCTATCATGTGGTATATTACAAGAAATTGGAAATACTAACTATTAGAGGGGTGCGGGGGTTTTATGCTAGAATTATACTAGGGGGAGTGGGTTTATGTGTTTGGGTTTAAGGTTAAGGGATTTAGGGTTCAGGCCTTTAGGGCTTTGGGCTTTAGGACTTAGACTCTGGGTTTAAAGTTGAACGTTAACAATTCTTGGTCCAGGGATATGTACGGGATCTGCAAGAATGTTCCTGGATGAATTTGCAGAAGGACTTCAAGAGTCTTTTTGGTGATTATGTACCTTTTGCAACAGGCTTCAGATCCGCCCGGTGGCGACTCCCCCTGCACGTGCTCATGACGCCCAGGGACCCGCAGGAGCTGGATCTGATTATGTACCTAAACCCTGAACCCCTAAGCTCCGAACCCCTAAACCCTAAACCCTAAACCCTAGGATGTAGGGTTAGGCTTGGGGTTCCAGATTTGGAGTACAGGGTTCAGGGGTTTAGCTTGGGGTCTTGTTCATAGGCTAGAAATGACGTAGGTGTCCAACATACAGCGCATAATGTTTCCAAGATCCGTCTTGAGGTTCATACTAGGCTTATCCTACCCCCGCAAGACGAAAATTCGCTGAAGGGGTAAGAGGCGTGCAGCATGAACCGTCACTGAAGGCATCCATTCTGTCATCTCCCTACCAACAAGGTGCACGTCGCCAAGTGTGCGGTAGTGTTGCTTTGTTGACAAGCGCCACTCGCGACATCTCAGGCAGAGATGATTCAGAGGTCGTGCTTGCCAGGCTTTTTGACAACCCTAAAACTCTAGACCTTCCCCCTAAATCCCTTTGTAGGGGTACCAACGCTAACACGGCCTCCATAGTAGCTTCCGGAATTCTGTCTCGATGCCTTCTCTCGCTGTATGAGGCCTGAGTCCAGCAGATTAATTTTGTCATGGAGTTTAAGGCTTATCTACACTGACATGGGCATTTAAAAAGGGGGTCCCTGCGTATACCACCAAAATCGAGGTAATTAGCCTTATAGGGTTCCCTTTAAACAGAGCCTTAATCCTAAACCCTAAAAGTCAAAATATCAGTACCATACCCCTACATAACCCCAATGTATTACTTAAAACGAAACCTCAACCCACTAAGGGGCCCCTTCTTTTTGGATAACCCGCGTGGAACCTGCTACAAGGACTGCTGTCCTGTGCCAGAGAGCTTTATCAGGTCCCTCTCTAGTTCAACAGAAAGTTTAGGGTTGAGGGCAGGTTTCGTGGGTAGTTTCTAGATGAACTACCCCCACATGTTGTGTAAATCCCCCCGCCGGAACGCAAGTATAACACCACCACCCCCCCCCCCAATTCAAGAATCAGAAAATGTTGTGTTTTTCAAAATGATTTTTTTCCGGGACAAGGACTTTAATTAGATCTTAATCAACTCTGAGTACTTATTTGGCATCACTGTTCCGGGGCTCCCCCAGAACGGAGAAGATCAATCGAGGGGGGGGATTTATCAATGCGATGTGCACGTTAAACCCTAAATCGCTTTTAGTACCCGATCTAGGATTTGGGCTGTGAGTTGTGGTTCTTATTTACAGCCCCATGGTACAAGCGCCCATTAGCCGCCAAGTAGGAAAGCAACTAAGTCACGACCTTGTCATAGGCCCATTAGTCCCTCACCCTGCAGGGTTTAGGGCGGTGGTTATACTGATATTGCACAATCTCTGCGCACTAACATTAAACACGCCCCTCACCCCTGACACAGAATAGTCCATAATAAAACCTTGAACCCGAACCGTGAAACCCTACACCCTCAAACCCTAAACCCCAAACCCTGGAACTCTCAAACCCTAAACCCTGGGGGTGTTTAGCATTCGTATGAACGGATGGCTATGACTACCCAGCTTAAGATGTCGATAGAGTTTTGTGGTTTAGGGATTTGGGTTTTGGGTACATAGGGTTTAGGGTTTAGGGGTTTAGAGTTTGGGGTTTAGGGGTCTAGGGTTCAGGGTTTAGGGTTTGAGATTCAGCGTTTTAGGGTTTAGGGTACACCCTCACTAATGCTGAAGCCCCAAAGCCAAAACTCCTCAACCCTAAGACATAAAACCCGCGACCCTGAACAATTAACCCCAAGCTGTCCACGCCCTTAAACCCTAAACCCCAAACCCTAAGCCCAAGCTAAACCCATTCCCCTCAGAGAGCCGAGATGCTTCCCACAACCTCATACAACTCGGCTGCCGTCACCAGAGCCTGAGACAGATTGGGTTTTCCAGAATTAGGGGTACCTTATTGCGGGTCCCCATAATAACAAGGATCATAGTATATTGGGGTTTATAGTGGGGCCGCCCCTATTTTGGGAAGCTACAGATCAGCACACCTGATAGCAACAGAGGGTGTGTCAAGAGAATGGACCCATCTTAAAAATTGGGGTATGGGGTCTGTGCGGGTGGAGATGGGACCAGAATATCAAAAAGCAACTCATCGGTTTCTCATAAACATTATATTCATGCAGAGGTCTCTGGAAAATGTGATGGGAGCTTCAGGAAATATTGGGTCGCTTAGGGTGGTTTGAAAGGACGCAGATTTGGCACGTTTTGGCTCTGCAGGCGAATGTAATCTAACTACCAAAGGTTATTCCGCTTCTCACCCTAAACCGTGAGGTAGACAAAGCCCAGCTTGGATTCAAAAGCACGCCCTGCTTGACGCACAACCTTTTGCTGAATTTTAGCTGCAACTCAAAACCTCAAGCGCCACGCCTTGCACCCACAAGGACACCCCGTCACTTCACCAAGGAGCTCGAGTGCATAAGTGCGGCTCAGATTTGAGACCACGAATGACCAGCAGGCAATGCCGAATCTGCTCGCTCACTCGGTGAGGTGATCGGAGAACACAAAGAATCGCAAGGGCGTGCTCCACAGTCAGGGTGTTAAGCTTGTTCCTGACATGAACCAGGGCTTGTGTGAGGTTGGAACTATGCGCCCCTAGTATGGGCCCTTAATTTTGGGGGGCTTATACATTATAAACCCCACAAGGCAAGTACATAGGGGCCGTATCCGGCGCCCAATGGTTTGAACCTCAAAGTTAAAGCTTAGGGTGACCAAGAGGAAGGTGCCTTGGGAAGGATCTTGGCTCATAACGCCAAATCAAGGGGTTCTCCCTTGCACCCCTAGGGTTGTACCCCTGGGTTTGGGAACCCTTTAGGGACCATTTTAGGAAACCNNTTAGTGGTATATTGGGAAAACCCTTTAGGGCTACGACCTTAGGGGTCCGAGTTCTAATCCCTTGACCAAAACTCCGAACCCGGAAGCCTACACCCTAAATCCTTTTACGATGAGCCTGGGATCCTACTGTGGGCTTTGGAGCTTCGGACCTTACTTACCTCTGGCTGTCAAGTACTGGAGGAATGGAAAAATGGATGTTTAGGGGTACATTTAAAGTAAAGGGGTTTGTATAGGTGCTATATAGTAGGGTTTTCCCCGAATTAGGGGTACTTTCTTGGGGGCCCGTATAATAAGGATTATGGTATTTGGGGGTCTATATTGGGGTCCCTTATTTGGGAAACTAGCATATATTAGAGGTGATTATATAAGGGCTGCTCTGAGAATCCATTCCTTGATATCTTTCTAACTAAACCCTAAACCCTAAAACCTAAACCCTAAACCCTAAACCCATTATAGTAGTTTCCATTTTCTTTTACATTATCCCTATATAACCCTAAGAATAGTGTAGAGCCCCGATTCCGGCTTCGGTCTAGCTGGCCAATGATGTAGTCGATGAGCCCTGTGTCACAGAGGCGACAGTCAGGGCTAACCACGTCCGCCATGCCTGCGATAGCGTCAACAATCATGTATTGAGTTCGGATACACTCCTGATTACCCCTTAACCCTAGACCCTAAACCCCAGGGCCTGTGATTCCTGACTTCAGATGTCTATACAGGACCTGCCGTTGGCAGAATGGGTTTAGGGTTCTGTTTTTTTGGGGGGTTTAGGGTTTAGGGTTTTTAGTGTTTAGGGCAAAATTGGCTTTGCTACTGCTGCAGATGGCGCAAAGCCCTGGAAAAGCTGGACTGTGCGCCCCCTGATCCCGAAAGAAAATGAGGGAGTTTATAGGGGTTATATAGGGTTTGAGGGGTTTAGGGTTTAGGGAATTGCAAGTCTGAATTATGCTCATTAAGGCGGCCCGGATCGGCCTGCTGAGATCCCTACACCCCAATCCGAAACTCAGCTTTTCCCCAACTTCCAGGCATTCTATGCCCTAAACCCTAAACCCTCTATCCCAAAGGGTCCATGTAGATATATGCTATATACTGAGGGCCCAAAGGAGTTCCCATATACCTGCTTTAAGACCCAAGTATGTACCACATACCTACATGGACCCTTTGGGTATGGGTTCTTCGAACTTGAAATTCCTGTATACGTCCGCCAGGAACCGCTTGAGAATCAGCCCGGGTCTCGAGGATTCGTGCACTTGCAAACCCTAGAGTTTAGAGGTTTAGGTAGGAAAATTTAGGGTAAACCCTATAGGGTTTAGAGGTTTAGGCAGGGTTTATAGGGTTTAGGGTTCCGGGTTTAAGGTTTAGGGTTTAGGCCTCCAAAGATTGCATGACCTTCCTGAAGGAAACCTCCAGATGGGTACTTCTCAGGTGGGTTCCTCAAAGGAAGCCCTTCTGGGGGTTCCAAAAGATTTAGGTGACCTTCTTGGGGGTCTCCATTACAAGGATTGTATTGTGTAGAGTCGACATTGAGGTCGGGTTTAAGGTTGACGTCCGATGAAAAAGCCTAAATAGCTACCAACATCATGTTGAGATCTGTTTGAGGTATTTTATGACTAGTAACGGTTCGAAGAACCTAGAAACAGAATGTTGGTAATCCATTCTCCCCATAAATCTCATATCTAAGCACGGTTTCCATTTAATTTTTCCATCCCCTCTTCCAGCTGATTGGCAAATTTCGGGCTAGCCTCCCACAACTTCAACCCCGTACAAGTCTTGTATAACCCCTACAGAACCCCATGTAATCCAATTTGGGCTCCTACAGTACACTGCAAGAAACCCGCGCCTTGCAAAAGGCGCAGGTGAAGGTTGGGCACATTCACGTCCCGGAAGCGCAATGCCACGCTGACCTCTTCTAAGCACTCTTGAGCTAATGCTTTTGAGAATTTCAGGCTGCATCTACGCATAAACCAGGTTTCCACATGCCCAGGACAGGGCATGAAGGTACAACAAGGTTAGTTTGCGATGTTAGGAGCCGATGTATCGTCTGACAGCTCCGCTTGATCACGCCGAGCCTACTCTTTGTATGTGCCAGTGCGTGGGATTCGTTCATGCGGCTTGTCTTGCACGGTAGTTGCGCGCGCCACATGTTTTGCCAAAGGAGTCTGTCTGATACTAAGTGCCGCACGAATGCCCGAAAGAAAGGCACGCAAAACTCCGCTTGCTGGTAGGCATCACCCGCGCGAAACAAAGTGATGAGTGCCTCCACAGACCATAAAGCCAGAACTGAACCTGAGTCAAAATACAGAAGCGCTGGTTAGATTCCACGTACGTGCCATTATGATACAGCGTCCTTGGGAGAATTTCCATTCTGTAAGTGGCATACAAAATCCTTGTCAAGCAAGTGTGCGTGCCCGGATGCTGTGCAAATCGTCTCTGGTTCTACAGTAGGAGCAATGCTTGAAATTGAACTTATTGGGTTTTCAGGAAACGGAAACCCATTCTCCTTCTTTTTAAATGGGGCCCTTCAGGTACCAGGAAACTGTTCTCGTACTTCTGCATGGAGTCCAGGATTAAAGCAGCATAGGCCGTCATCATCCTATGGGCTCCACCAGGGCCAGCCTTGCAAAAGGGGTGTTGGATGTAAGGGTTGAGGGGTGTAGGGTCTAGGGCTTACGGATTTAGAGGTTTAGGGGCTTGGTCCTCCTTCTTGTGATAGCTGTGCAGGAAACATAGCCTATCATTTGTTGTTGAAATTCCGGACTTACACAGGTCCTTTATGCTACCATTGTCAGGGAATCACGGCCGCCCTCCACATGATTAAAGAGTCTCTGTATCCTTTGGTCATGGGGAAGCAGGTCTGCGGCATGGGTATAGATTTGCGACGCTGTGCACTGAAGATCTTACCCATAAAGAGGTAATATGGTCTCAATACAACCTTTTACGGACCTATGCAATCCCGAAGGGTTCGTTCAAAGGATCCTTAAACCCAACGTTGCGACATTCGGGGAACGACCCTGAAATCCCAGCACACGTTGACAAACACTAGGTCACGATGCATGTTCGGCACCGACTATGGCATTGCTAGCTGTTGAAATGTGATGCATGCGCGTCCTCTCCTGCCAGACTGACTCGTCTACCTCTATTTTTCAAATATCCCAACATGGGCCCACATAAAGCGCGTTGGTGAAGCAAAACCCAGCGCACATTCAAAAACAAATCCTGCACTTGCACGTGTATGCGCCAGCCTGCTCATGTTGGTGGAGATTTGGAGCCAATATTTCCATCTTTGCCACTCGGGCGGCAAACTCCAAGACATCCTGGCATCGACCAACTGGGGCACGCTGCTTCCTGGTTACACTTGCTCCAGAAAGTTGCGCCATGTCCAACCCACACATGCCCAAAAGCTGCATCGCAGGCAGTCGCACATACACAAAAAAAAATAAACATGCAACACAACTTACGCGAGGCAAGAAAAGAACTCAACCCTCACTAGCCCATCATCCGCCCAAACAAACCAGAAAGCTTATCTCGATGCATATTGAACATGTGGCTCCATGAAAACGTACTGTTATCAAGCTGGCGGTCTGCAATCAGCTATTATCCTCTGAGCCACACCAATTTTCAGAAAAAAAAAGTTCGCCACGATTCGACGTGGGCCGCTTGACCAACAATCTGCTGTAATCTCTTCTCAGGACCAGCACGCCACGTCACACGGTTTTGGGCAATGAGACAAGACAGAACGGCTCTTGTATTCCGATGGATCAAGTAGCTGATGAACGGGGTTCCTGGTGTAAAGGCCCAACGCGCATTTGACAGATAACGACAAACTCAAACATGTGGTGGTCTGTCGCTGTTGGCGGGTTAATTGTGTTTGCCACGTAATGTTGACCCCCTGGACTGTGGAACTGTCAATAGAGTCAATTTGCGCCAGCATCTCTACCGTCTCCCGTTATGATAAAATGACACAAGTTGGATAAACTCTGATGACCACGACAACCCGGCTTGTGCAAGTTAATTGTGTGACAGGAGCCTCATGACAAATCGCGGTAGCAAACCTACAACGTTTACCGGGATGACCCGGAGGTTCTATCCCTTTCCTTCTACGAATACCTCGGCCCTGGTATGGACGGAAGGAAGGGGCAAAGCAGGTCGAGGTCCAAAGGCACTCAGTGTACCGTTGGGCTTTTCATCGCTCCTCTCTTTGCTGAATTTACTACTAACAAGAACTTCTCCAAGTCAAAACCACACTCAAACCTGACTCGACTTCCCGCGTCTGCTGCCTTTTCCTAAGCAAACCTGCTTGGCACCATTTCCAAATGAAGTACAGGGAGAGCCCAGTAGTGCGACGCCAGCAAAACCAGCGATATGTTACCCAGCAGGATTGTATTTTCAAGGCGAGAGCAAAACGTGATTCACAAATTTGGGTCTGTCACGCCCCCTCATCTCAAACCCCCCACCCCCCTTACATTAAACGTTCGCAATATATTAATGAGAACATTTTGTTTTAGGAGGGTGGGGGTTTATAACATCAGGAGGAGGGGATGACAAGGAGCGGCCCAGTCGGGGCACCCAATACTTACAACAAGGTCCAAGAGATATTATCCGCCAATAATGGTTTCGGGTCGCGTTAAAGGGGATAAGGGGGGTATATGGGGTAATATGGGGGTATAATGGGGTTACATGTGGGATAATGGAAGCTCAAATGTTCAAAGTTCAAGATGTGCCGTTTGGGCATAGCCGCATAAGTGCAGAACAACGCAAATGTGGTAATTGTAGCGGTGGGACAACAGTAACCAACTGGACAACACGTTGCCAAGACATTTGGCTGTGATACTGTGATACTCGGTTTAGGGTTTAGGGTTTAGGGTTTAGGCTACATTTCTGTTGGTGGAGTATCAGGCCTTGCGGGCATGGTCACAGATCGGCGGGGCAGTAGGGAGAACTGTGGTCTACCCTAAGCGTCCAAGCACCCAAATACTAGGGTTTGAGGGCCCTAATACTGTAATATTGATGGTATTCTGGCCCGCTATTATTTGGGTCCTTATAGACCCTTAAGGTTAGGGTTTAGGGAGAAATGCTGCTCGCAACTAAGCCCTAGACCCTAATCGAGGGGATTCGTCGGCTTGCCTCTGGTGCATCTTGCGACCGTTCATTAGGAGCAGGCGATTCAGGGCTTAGGTTTACCTAGACCCTTAAGCCCTGCCCCTTTTTGGGGGTATCTAACTTTATGTCTTGTATCTTCTATATACAACAATATACCCTAAAAAACGGGTAGGGCTTAAGGGTCTAGGTAGGGTTTAGGGTCTAGGAACCCCCAAGCTGGGAACCCAAATAATAGAGTAGGGATATAAAAAGAATGTAGCTACCAGGGTCCTCATATTCCTGTTATATTGATACATTAAAGCTTGCGTATTCATGTCTGTAAATACTTGAGCATGAAATCGTATGTAAGATGGAATTTTCTAAGACTGGCTGGGGGAGGGGGGGAAATGCAGCTCAACATGCGAAAATCCTCATAGTAGGTTACCCGAAAAAGCGGCACCTAATTCCATTTTTTCTACACTATGGACGCCATACGTACTCATCTATATATACATATATGTATATACACGTGTGGGGTTCACCTAGGGATGCTGTGTTTTTTTCCCGTGGCAGATTTTGTAAGTTGCAGTATACTGAGAAACTCTCGGTACCAGCCGCAAGAACTTGGACCGTTGTGACTACACCGTACGTGCCGTAAGTTGCGTTAGGGTTTACAGTTTAGTATAGGAACCCTAGATGCCGACCAGTTTAGCAGGCAGCGCCGTCAGTTAGACTTTTGGCGAAACATATCCTCCGCAGTTGAGAAATAAACTCATCGAGCCTCCTTCATATCATAGGAATGAGTAGTTTCAATACCGGCCTTTTGAGGCCTCCATATGAGCTACAGTCTAAACTCCTAGTATCCCCTTCACGGCGAAAAGGAACATGTAGGGGGGGTCTTATAAACGTTAGAAATATAAAGAAATAAGACGCGCGGCATCCTGAAAGGAGTCGGGAGCAACGAGGGCCCGGTTTTAGAAGGCATTATTGGGAGTATTAGAGCAGGCGCATAGGGGGGAGGGGAGGTAGCCCCATAGAAGTCTCAGACGGAATCCTTAAAACGAGCTTACTATACTTAACTACGTGGCACTTAGGACCCCTACAAAGGGTTAACCCTTAGGTACCTCTAATAGGAGTATAAGGGAATCCCAGAGGATTAAGGGTCCAAGGTCCAAGCTAAGTCCCAAGGAGTATACTTTAGACTCCAAAGTTGGCGGACTGTTATACAACAAACGGTGGGGGCAGCATCCAAGGCTTGGGGTGTAGGGCAAGACTGTCTCCTAATTACACCCAGACCCGAAACCCTAAACCCTAAGCGCCCTACGCCCTAAACCCTAAATCCTAAACCCTAGGCCCCAAGGCTTAAACCCTAAACCCGAAGGCTTAAACACAAACCCGAAACCCTGAGCCCTAAACCCAACCCCGAAACCCTAAGCCTTATCTCGAGCATGGTCCTGCCCCACCAGTCGCATGCCCAGCTTGCCGTCCTGCCGTCACAATGAGGCCCTACGTGTAACTCCACCTTTTTAGGGTTCCAGGGTTTAGGGTTGAAGGTCCCTAAAGGGTTGTACCCCTGATTTTTGGGACACTTCTAAGGAATCCTGTGGGACCACATTGGTTTTTGAAATGGCTACATTAAGGTCACAATTGGAAACTTTTTCTATGGGTGGCTCCGCCGTCATAAGTTGGGTTGCAGGTGAGGTGAGATATAGGAAGAAGATGTACGCTTGCAAAGTTGTAGTTATAGGGGCAGCCCCTTGTAGGCGTGTGTGTGAACAGCAAGGTATGATACGTCTGAACCTGGTACCAAAATTTTCAAACCCTAAACCCTTAACCCTAAACCCCGAAGCTTTGAAGCCTTAGACCCGGCACCTTTCCGGTGTGTTGTTGTCCTTGGCGAGAAGAGGGCTTCAGGACCCAGAACCCCAAATCATCCTAAACCCTAAACCCTAAACCGCTTAGGGTTTAGGGTTTAGGGTTTTGCCCGTTAGTCGCAACTATGCATAGAATTTTTCTAAAGCTACAACTCATGGGACGTGTACCGTGTAATTTTACTCATCCCTGTACAGGTTGGCTTTAGGAGGGACGCTGAATGAGGACTTGGGATCGTATAGCTAAGGGCTATGTAGGGGTTCTTTAAGGAAATGATAGTTGAATAGTGCTTTTTGGTGGTTGAACCTAGTAACATTATATTCCTTATATGAAATACTATATCCCAAAAGGAGGATGTAATCTTACTCTATATTGGGTACCACAATATCCCCCCAAAAAAATCCTGCTCAGTTGGGGTCCCTGCCAAGGACTCTCCAATAGTCCTTCTGGCGCTGGAATAGCTTGGTGTAAAGCTGGTCCAGTGTCCGGGTACCTGAGAAACATGACACGAGCAAAGGTTTAGGGTTTCCATAAGCAAGAGGTCCCCGACAAGGATCCCAAAATGTGATGATCTTTAGTACGGGACCTCCCCCATGGTTTCATGGAGGGATCACCTATTTTCGGACAGACCCATATGTAGTAGCAATACCTGTAGCCTGTAGTATACCCTCCCCAAGCATGGAGCTCCATCTAAATGCCCTACTTAAAAGCCCTTAGACTTACCTCTGGTTGGCAGGGACTGAAGGGATGGAAAAGAAGATGGGAGCTACTATGTTATTGGGGAATATACAGGAACTACGATAAGGACCCAATTCTTCATGTCCTGCTAACCATCGGTGAGTAAAAGGGCAATCATCCGTACGGGACCTTCCTCCCAGGTTCGTGCTTTTGCAACATGTGGGATCTCTGCGTTTGAAAACAACATTTTTGATCTACTGCATTTGAATAGAATGGGTGGAGACCGGTGGAAAACGAGCAACGATGGGGATCCGTCGTTGGGTGCCAATTCAAATTCACCCGCTTTAGGGTTCAGAATGACATGATCTTAAGATGAACCTCTGCTTCTAAAACAGCTCCCGGCTTGAGGCTTCTGAAGCCATAGACAAACCCTGATTCCGCCCTTCCCTCAGACTTCCATTAGCCCCGTTTGAAGGGAATAAGTATTGCCTTTACGGTGCTTTTTAAGGGTTCCATGTTAGCTTTGCACAATGAACAACCCTAAACCCTAAATCGTGCAAACCCTAAAACCTAATCCCTAGCTGTGCACCGCGTTGCGGTGCCACCGTTTTTTTCGGTAAAAGAAATGAGGGCAGCACACGGGCTGCTGTTCGGGCGACTAGTTCCGTAGTGAATCTTCAAACTATGCATACTCATTTCCCTCCTTCGTATGCCGCAGAACTATCAAACCTCGCTGTGGAGAACTCCCACGAAAAACAGGCCACAAGTAAGACTTGGAAGACTAAATCCACAACCAAGTCCTAATTTCTCGGCCCCACCATAGACCTCCTCACGATTTGACCTATCCTAATAGAACTCCTATATACACCCTATAATCCCTATATAACCCATTATAATAGTTTCCGTTGTATTTTCCATTATACCAATACAATACAACCCCAACATTACCCCAATGGGTGTACGTTTTAGGGTTGACACATCGCACAGCAGCTCAGACTGCGGACCAGTCAGAACAAGCCGATGCCGTTTGGGCCGTTTGGGGTTCAGGTATTCTGGCATATCATAGTATGTTATGGTATATTTCAGTATAGTATAATATATCATATATTGGGGCTAAGCACGGCGTTCAGCGAATGTAAGGGCATTATAGCATATAATGGTATATCATGGTATACCATAATATATAGGATATTATAGTATAGTAAAATATATTACATATTGGGGTTATATTGGGATAATGGAAGATAAAGTGGAAACTACTACAATGTTATTTAACAATTATGGCGCGTATATTGGCGTTCTATTGGGATGAGAGCAAATAAAATGGAGCTACTATACTTTTGGGGTTTTATATTATGGGCAGATGAGTAACTGTGCGGTGGCCGGAGGGGCAGCACAACGCTTTCCGGATTTGAAGGCTCCTCAAGGGTGGCTGTTGAAGCTGAGTGCGTAAAATTTGGGGCACGATTTGGATTTGGGGCTTTGCAGGGTTTCGCTTGAATTGCTTATTGCATGTGGTTTCCGCATCATGAGGGCTCTTGCCCAGGGGAGCTGCTTAACCATGGGAAAGAAAAAAATATGTGAATCACTGACCAGATCGCATGGGATTCGCGCGGAGTTAGCAGCGGAAAAGCTGGGCTTTGTAGGGAAAGAATTTGCGGCCGCTGATGGGATTTGCTGCGCCGCGTTCTTCCAGAGGCATGGGAGCTTGCCTGATCCAACTTCTGAAATTTGGGTTTCCAAGGCCTCTAGGGGATCAAACGTCCAGATCCTTTTTAGGGTGTCGCTTGGATGTGGCCAAGATAATGGCATCTTGTGAATATGTGCGGGAGACCCTTGCTCCAACCCTATGAAACCCTGGGCCGGCCCCTCCGCATGAGTTCTCGCCTATAATCCCTTAATAATCCATTGTAGTAGTTTCCATTTTATTTTCCATTATCCCAATATAACCCCAATATGTAATATAGTATATCATACTATAATAGTTTAGACCCTTACAGTTGCCCGGTTGGGCTTTGGTGTTTTGAGGCGTAGGGTTTAGGAGCTAGGCGTCGAGGGTTTGTCATAGTAGGGCGGGGCAGTTAATAGCTTAAGGCTTCGGGTTTGGGAGCGTCGCCCCCTCCCCCTCTCAACAAAAAGATATAGACAACTCCCGCAAGGGGATCCATAATTAAGCATTTAATCCCCTAAATAATCCTTTTTTGCCTAATCCCTAAACCTTGCCAACAAATCTTGCTGCTCCGCACAACGTCCATGCCGCCCTCCAACAAGCTCCCAGGCCTGGCCAGACCCTGAACCAAACGATTTTAGGGTTTAGCGTTTGAAGGTTGAGGGCTTAGGGGCTAAGGGTTTAGGGATTTAGGTTTAAGGGTTTTAGAGCCTGAGGGTTGTTCAGGGCTTCCCAAACACCACATGTGCCCCACTGAGCAACTGAAGCCACAGAATCCCTGAAACCTACATTCTACACCCCTACCCCTAAACCCCAAATCCTAAACCCTGAAGCCAGAAAATCCCTAAAACCCGAATCCCTTGACACGTTCAAGGCCGCTGTCCTCCGCGTCTTCTGCGGCGTACGTTGCCCATGGCTGCCAGCCGACTTGGGCCATCCGCTTAACCTCCTGGTGTACAGGGGCCCAGGTAATTACCAGTATCATCTTGTGAGAGGCACTCCCTGACTTACCACAAATATACAAGGAATTTGAGACCATAATAATGGTAACTAATTAGGCTTCTACAGCACGGATCCTGCCTCCAGGCAGGTCATCTCTGCAAAATCTGAGGGCACCGCTTGGTTGGTGGATTCTAGCCAATTCCAAAATCTAAGGATATCATACAGGGTTGTCCTCAGCACTAGATGGTGGTTGTGTTAAGACATGTGCACCTGGGCTGTCTCAAACTAAGAGGGGTCCGGATATCCCCATCCCCAAGCAGACCTCAAAAACCTTAAAACCTAAAACCCTAAAACTCTTAACCTAATACCCTCAGATGCTAAGCCCTAAACCCCCAAATCCTAAAAACCCTAGATCCTAAGCTTGGATCTCATGGATGCCCCCAGAGACCTCCCCCCCCGCTGACCTCATACACACCCACGCCATGCAGCCATGTCTCAGCAAACCGGAAGAGTTCAGAGTTTAAGGAGCATATGGGGTACGCTATCCTGCCCAAAATACACATGAACCATAGTCTGAACTCCTAGTATGCCCCTTAAAGGAGTTCAGACTATAGCTCAGACGGAACTCCGCCAGGGGTGCTAAGCAAACCGTGAGCTTTTCTGAGCAATGCCTGCGTCAACTTGCTTCCTTGATTCTCTAAGACGGAAGCAGCGTGGCCAGTTTAAGATGACGCGCTAGCTACGCATTCACCACCTGGGGCCTCAGATGCATGCAGAACCCTTAGGCTGCTTGAGGGGAGTGGGGGAGTGAATATAGCTGCTGTTTGATGGGATATCCTAGCGATCATCAAATCCGACCGTCAAACCTCACCAACCCTCTTGGATGGAGTCAGAGCACCCAAAAGCAACAACCCAATTTACATTAGGAGTATGTTGAAAACCTCGAACATCAAAGGCTAAACCTTGGATGCCCCCACCTTGTAACAGTCTCTACTAGGGGCCTTCTTAAGGGGCTTTAAATAGTTATGATCCAACTGTTACAGAGGGGGGGCAGTAGCCAAGATTAATCCCAATATATACCCCATTATAATAAAGTAGTTTCCATTTTCTTTTCCATTATCCCTATATAACCCCAATAAAGCCCTATACAGCCCCTATAGGTAGCTACATAATACCCTGGATGGGTGCAGTACCCCAAACTATCCTTCCTAAACCCTAAACCCTGTCTCCTCCTCCTTTTGCTTGCGGAGCTTTGCCTGTGGGTCTTCTGGCTTGCGGACTGGAGACCTGGTTGTTGAATAGGAGTTTAGGGTTTAGGGGTTTAGGGTAGGGATTAAGGTTTTAGGGTTCAGGGTTCTACGTTCAGGATTTAGGTTTTAGGGTTTAGGGTTGGCCACAGCTTTCAGTCGGTGGCTTCAGCTTCCATGTATATATCGGGGTAGTGGAAAAGAAAATGGAGACTGCTATAGTATATTGGGGATATATAGGGGTAATGGAAAATGGGAACTAATGGAGACAGTGAATAAAAGAGTTCGTTTGGGTTATCTTTCTGGATCTTGCGGGCTCTACTGAACCACTGGAAGCTACGACTCATATGACTCTCGTCTCCACAGGCTCAAAATCAAGCCTTCTTCAAGGCAAACGGACCCTCAAAACCCTGGATCTTTTTCTGGGTTGCTGTTAAGGAACTTAAAATTAAGTTACCATACTCATGTAGCCAACCTTCAGGATTGGCGAAACACTCCCCCAACATGGAATCCCAACAAGGGCCCTACACTGTAAATAGGTGCTTGCGCAGTAGTTTTGGGGAGTGTAAGTGGCCTTAAAGGTATCCTGAGTTATCTAACAACTATATGAAACACCAACAAATCCTAATACCTACGCCCTAACTAAAACATAAGCCCCAACCAGCAAACCCTGAACGCTAAACCATGAATCCCCGTTGAAAATACCCTGACCCCTCAACCCCTAGACACTAAACGCTGACCCTCAAACCCTAAACACTAGCCACTACACCCTCAACCCCAACCCTTCCAAGCCCCAATCCCCAAGCCCAATCCTTCAACCCATGTCCCTACACCCAACCTCCCAAAAGCACTTGAAGGTTCACTGGACTTAGTAACTCCTTATAATTTGGATTTTCACCTTGCTAATAATTGGGGTAAGCTGCATAAGTCCAGCTGGGGGGCTTAAATTTCGGGTTAGAAGGCACGTATAAGTAGTTTCTCTGTCTCGTGAATTTTCAAGTAGACCCTAAACCCAAATCCTATCTATCCCTATATAACCCCTATATACGCCCTATAAAGCCTTGAAAGGGACTAAGCGCCACGAACCTTCAAACCTAAACCTTAGACCCTGTACCCTTAAACCCCAAACCCTTACACCCCAAGCCCTAAATCCCCTTACCCTAAATGCTTCAACCGTATATAGCCTTACAACCTAATACCTAGACCCTACCTGAATGGTAGTTTGCGTTTTCCGTTACATTATTATTAGATAATCCCTATATAACCCCATGCAATCCCTACATAGACCCTTCATCCCACATGAACCCTAAGCCCCAAAACTAAGACCCTTAGCCATCTCAGGTCCAAGCTTGGGCTTGGGAGGCTTTGGCTTCGGCGGAGCTTTCGCCTCAAAAGACTCGGTTTAGGATTCAGGGTTTAGGGTTTAGGGTTTAGGGCTTAAGGCTGTAGAATTCTTAGGGCTTAGTTGGAGGCTAATCAAGATTATGCGGGGTTACATGGGGTAGAGAGTCTGCAAGGCGGTTACATGGGCTATAATCTAAGCTCCTAGTATCCCCCTTAAGAACCCCTGTAATACTCCCCCATATAATCCCTTGTACCCCTTTAAGGAGTGTAGACCCTGAACCCTAAACCCTACATCCTCAACCCTAAACCCTATATACCCCACTTTAAGTTTATGACTTTAGACTACAGCTCATATGAGCTATAGTCTAAACTCCTAGTATCCCCCTTAATGCGCCCTATAGTAGTCCCCTATATTATCCCCTATATAACCCCCTTTAAGGAGTTTAGACTACAGCTCATATGAAGATATATATCTCAATAAGAGGGCTTAGGGCCTGAGGTTGCTTCTCAAGATTATGCGGTTTAGGGTTTAAGGTTTAGGTTTTAAGGTATTTTTTTAGGTTTTAATGTTTAGGGCTTAGGGTTTGAGGTTCAGGTTTCAGTGTTTAGGGCTCAGGGTTTTAGGTTTAGATTTTAATGTCTAGGGCTTAGGGTTTGAGGTTTAGGTTTTAGTGTTTAGGGCTTAGGGTTTGAGGTTTAGGTTTTGATGTTTAGGGCTTAGGGTTTGAGGTTTAGGTTTTAGTGTTTAGGGCGTAGGGTTTGAGGTTTAGGTTTTGATGTTTAGGGCTTAGGGTTTGAGGTTTAGGTTTTAGTGTTTAGGGCTTAGGGTTTAAGGTTTAGGCTTTAGTGTTCAGAGCTTAGTGTTTAGGCGATATATGGAGTATCTTAAGGATTATATGAGTCTTCTCAACAACAGGGTTTAGGGTTTAAGGTTTCTTTTCAGGGCTATGTGGGGTTAAATATGGGGTCAAGGGACTATATAGGGATTATAGAGTAATAATGGAAAGTAAAGTGGAACCTGTAGGGTTCAGTGTTTAGGGTTTAGGGGGTTGGGAGATAGTGGCATGTCTTCTGAAACTCTTTTCTAAGGGCTGGTTTAGGGTTTAGGGTTTAAGGTTTAGGGCTGTAGAATTGTGGTTTAGGGTAGTCTTCTCCAGTTCGTTTGAGGTTACATAGTGATAACGAAAACTACTAAGTAGGGTCTATAGGGCCTCGGGAAATTACCCCTATAATGGAGAATCAAATTGAAAAGAGCGTGGACAATGAAATAGCAACTGGGATTAGGTAGCGGTATGTCTTCTAAAGCTCTGTTTTAGTGCAAGGTTTAGGGCGTAGGCTGTCGAATTGTTAGGGTAAAGGGATGCCAAACTGGATCCAAGAGTCAAAGCCAATTTTTAAAGCAGCATGTACCCAGAAATGTTCCGTATACACATACAAAAGTGTATGGTGACAATGGTCTCGTATAAATCGCCTAAAACCCTGGGTTCCGCATTGACGTTCCAACCCAAAGCCCCTTCATGTGTTTAGGGTTCAGGTTTGGGGTTCAGAGGGATTGTGGTTTAGGGTTTAAGGCCTGGAGAATGTATGTACCTTGGGCCCTCTGGGCAGGTTTGGGGTTTAGGGCTTTAGGAATTTAGGTTTTGGGTCGCACCCCTCGACCCTAAACCCTCAGAAGGGCATGAGGCAAGGCACTACAGGGATGTTTTACAAAGTTCCCCAAAAAACTGTCCAGGGCCTCTAGGTAGGGCACATAGTCAAAGACCCGCGCGGCGGTGTAATAGACATGATGACTGGTCTTCTGGAACTGCAAAATGGAGGGAAAGCAGGTATATAGCGGGCCTCGTAACAACTTCTAACGGATACTGCACCCCTAAACCCTAAATCTTACATCATGAAACATATGACAGCTTTCCCTCGACTACTGCTAGCGGTATAACAGGAAGAGATAAGTTCCTTGGGTTTAGGGTTTTAGGGTTTAGGGTTTGCTCACTCTTTGTGGGTGGGTTGACTTTCTGAAGTCTAGAATTGCATATATATATATATATCTCTGGGGTTCCCAATAGTAGGGGTACCTTTTTGGGGGTCCCTATAATAAGGATCATAGTATGTTGTTGTCTATATTGGGGTCCCTCTATTTAGGGAAATTACCACATGTAATAGGGTTATCCTTTGGGGCTGAGATCTGTGCATTGGGATGTGCAGGTGCCATTTTCTTCTAAGGCCAGAAAAGGACATTCAAGGTTAAGGTTTGGGCTAATGTAAACCAGTGATTAATAATCCCTTTTACTTACAAGAGATTATAATAAGGATCCCAATATCAAGGCCCTTGAGAGGAGAGGCTTTATTAATCAGGGGTCTACATTAGTTTTGCGTTCTCTCAAAGTACAGGTCCCCTGGCTTGGATTTCTCTACAGCAAGGTGTCCAACCATTTTTCCAAAGCTGCCACGACCTTCCAAACCTGAGGATACGTGGTAGCTGTAAGATTGGGGGCTTCCCTTCCGTTGGAAATCTATTATGCTGGGCGGAGGCCGTTCGATAATGGCAAAGGCTACCGCAAACACGACTCTTTAGATTGCGTAAAGAATCGAAGCATCCGCCCTGCCCCAAACCCCACCATAAGGACTCGGCCACAAGTACCCCTTTTGGGTTTTGCTGACCCCGATAGTCTGGGCGTGTGAAGCAGGCACATGGGCATGTCGACCATGCCTACTTGGTGTTGGGGTGTAGGGTATATGAGCTGTAGTCTACACAACCTGAGGGGTTATGTAGCAGATTAGATAGGGGAGTATTCTAGGTGTATTAGGGGAGATACTGAGAGTTTAGACTATAGCTTATATCGGGCTTGAGATTTAGGATTCAAAGCGCAGCACCAAGGCAGTCATGCTGACGAATTGCCAGAACAATGGCTATGACAACATTAGCACGCCCACCGCGAACCCCTATGAGCCCGGCAAACCTGCAAAAAACACCTTAGGAAGTTGGGGGAACTGTGGGCAGCCCCAGGAGAATCCAGCAAAACACTTTTGTGCTCAGGGCACAGGAGAGGCAAGAAATACCGACCATTTCTCGACTCCTTCTTCAGAACATCCGCTTTTCTCACGTTAGCAGCAACCATTGTGCACAATTGAAAATGTCGATTACCAGTACGCAAATACATCTTTCGGCAGAACCAAGCACCACGTGGGCCCTCTGTAAAGGAGTGCTAGTCCTAAAGCGCCAAGTCGAAGACCCCGCTTAATTAGAGGTTCAACGAGACTATCGAGGACATATTCATGAACTTTCAAGGACCCCGCTGGTGCTCTCTGAAGCAAGGAAAGTCTAAACCTCAACTCTCCACCCCACGCAAACAAAACTAGGATAATGGGATTGCCCTACATGCGCCCTGGTTTTATAAGAGCACTTAAATCCCTCAGACCCCACAAGCCCTGAAGCCTGAGCCTTACACCCAACCTACCCCACCACCACACACAGATAAGTTCAGACAAACTCTTGGTTTACTGTTCAGAGCCCCCCTGCGGCCTTCGCTTTTGCCTTGGCCTCAGCCGCGGCGGAACCCTCATCGCCTCAGACCATCATGCTGTAGGGGCTTCGGGTTTTAGTGTTAAGGGTCTTTTGGGCTCAGCGTCTAGGGGCTTTAGGGCTCCTAATCGACTACGTGCCACTTTCTAAGCGATGTCAAGACTATGCAGGGGTTCCATGGACCCTTAGATGCAGGGTTCCCAGGTCAGCATGCTGACCTTGTCGTCCTCTTAAGGCTTTAGCGATGCCGGGAAAACCTCTTGGGCATCAAGCCCAGGATTTTGGACAGTAGAATAATTATGGACCCCACTTTTGAAGTACTGCTGTCCTCGAGGTCAACCGCAAAGAGTGAGACCTCATTGTCTAAATTCCACGAGAAGTCTCCAAGGGTTTGGGAACTGTCTTGGCTCAGCGCATGTTGTCCTTCAAGACATACCTTATTCAAACATAGTCATTGTGCTAGACCCGGAACCCTAAACCCTAAACCGCGTCGGGGGAAACAACACACAAAAAGGGCACCAAGATCTGATAGACATGAAGCCCGAATCTGCGCTTCAGACCTTCCGCCAGTCAAGTGTAGCTGTCTGTTCTTTGGGTCATTCCCCTAAAAATGGCAGTTGCCACAACCGGTAGGAGGAGCTCTAATAGCCCCTTCATGAGACCCCTTTACGGACAGTTACCATTTAGTGCGAGCAAGAAAGGCCCAACTCGTTTGTATATAAGAAGCGAAAACCAAAATAATCTTCAGGACCCCGGAGAAACCAACTTTCCCAGAGACATGGAGTTCTGGGTACGTTGCGCGTGGCAATGCAAATCCCCTCCCGCTAGTCATGCAAACACCCACTCTCAACAATAAACAGCACAGGCTGTTGCACTAACAACCAAGAAAACGCGCGATGCTGCGGTTTTGAGAAAATCAATGAACAGGGGGGAAGGGGGCTTTATCATCATGGAGGGAGAAGGTCATCCTGCGCAATCTTCCTAAAGCAATTTGCTGGGACCTTCTTTCATACAGGTCCCCCTTAAGTAGATTGGGGTGTATACCCAAAGCCATATGAGCCATAGTCTAAACTCCTAGTATCCCCCTTAATAACCTCTATAGTAGTCCCTTATAATAATCCCGTATATAACCCCCCTTTAAGGAGTTTAGACTATGGCTCATATTCCATCTACCAAAGGAGGACGGTATGTGTGTAAGTCATGCCGCGGAGGTCCTCCGAAGTCATGCAGGTCGTGATGCTATAGGGATAATGGAAAAGGGAAACTACTGTAGTATATTGGGGTTATATAGGGATAGTGGAAAAGAAAATGGAAACTACTGTAGTATATTGGGGGTATATAGGGATAATGGAAAAGAAAATGGAAACTACCATAGTATATTGGGG
>CAJNIZ010044016.1:2397-27476 GCA_905231905.1 Symbiodinium pilosum
GACTTTTCAGGTATTGCATTCGATGGTCTGGAACGGAGGGGTCTGGCACGGAATTCGGGGACTTGATCCGGAGCTCTGGATCGGGGTCTGGATCGGGATGTGCGATCGCCCTTGTTCCGGACCTTTCATACTGAGCAGTAGCCATATTAGTGCTAGGTGTCCACGTGTACAGGCCCAACACAAAATCAATTTGGGTTATCCTCGGCAGGTGCTGCTCAGGGGCCACCCCAGGCTTCGGCAAGTGCAAGTCCTGCAGTAGAAAGGCCAACACTGAGACCAAAAATGTCATCTCGAAACCAGAGCTTCTCACACAACTTCAGCTTCTCACACAACTTCCGCGGGCCTTTCTCGTCACGGAACATGGAAAGAGCTTTGGCAACTGCCAAGGGCCTGATGCTGGTTGAAAACATCCACCTTCAAAACCAGCTAGTATGCCTTTGTTGGGATGCCTGCCTGTGCTACTTGCCACGATTGCGCATGACACTATCTCTGTTGCAGATTCTGTCCCCATCAACAGGGCATTGCCAGGTCTTGAGTCATCTCGAATGTGACGAAGCATACACGCAAGGCAGTCAAGCCGTCTGACGCAATTCCAACCGACACTCTTTGGCTTCTGACTTCATTGTTTGGCACTACGTCTGCCCTTCATTGGCGTACAAGTCTACACGAAGGAACACCAACCAAGCATTGCAATTTGACGCCTTAGACTTGGTCATGCCGCAAAGTTTGTGGGATGCCCCAGGTCTGCTGAAGTTCTTCTTGTTCCTGTGATTCCCTTGATTTCCCTTGTTGCACTATTCAACTCTCAAATTACACCAGTATTCAGCGGTAACCTGATTGGCTGGTAGAACCTCCTCCTAATCAGGACTATTCAGGGGTAGTCGCCCTTAAACGATTTGAGGCTCTGCTGCGCGAGTTCGACTTGACAAAATCTCCACCGGAGGCATGTGCCCAACCATAATTGCGGCCCTGCTTCAAAGCATTTGCCGAGAGTCTCCGGCCGACCTTCAGCTCAGGCTCCTCGCGACTTCTGTCCACGCTTGCAAAAACTCGCTTTCCAATTAATCGTGTGCCCTGCATGGCCTTGCTTGTCGAATGGGTTTCAAAACTTTCTCCTGGCTTCCAGGGATTGCCAAGATGCCCATAAATTGTAGGCTTCTGTGCAAGACTAGAGTCTAGAGTGTCAGCGCGGGAACAGGACTACTGAACAATGCTGTGGCTCAGTAGCTGCGGGGCGCTTGGTGACTTTGAGCCTCTACACCTTGCTTCCTTGCCTTCAGGGTGTCTTTTTGCAGCCTCAACGCGCACGGGGCAAACCCTGGTAACATTGGCATCATATCGAATCGTTGGCTTGGACGTCACCCAACTCATGTGACGGTAGGTGTAATCTGATGTGAGAGGACCTTCATGCAGTGTTCAAACGATCCAACTGAGCCAGCTCCACACAAATGGGCTTCAATACGTGACTGAGCCTTGAATCAGTGAACCCTATTTGCAAGCTCAAGCATCAGTCTTGGAGGATCATGGTGCCTCATGCTTCCAGGGCAAGCCGGAATCTAGATCCAACGAGTGTAGTGTTAGTGTTTAGCAAGCAGGCGTGCCTAACATTACATGTGCGAAAGCTCAAAAATGCTATCGCGGTGTATCCCGTTGGTGCCTTGATCGCCTGCTTTGGTGGGGTCTCTGTGGCAGCGAGCCTTGCAGCCAACCTTCTGGGATCCAGTCACTCACGGAGGCGATTGCAACGACAACTCCCTTTGGCTGACTTCTCACGGCACTGCAGAAGGTGGCACAAGCCCATGCGACAGTTTGCGGCAATGTCAGTAACTGCCCCCTGGAACCAACCCCACGTGATCGCAGAAAACTACCAACTCTGGGTGCGCGACTGCTGTGCCTTGCGCCTGGACAAAGGTGTCCGGACAAATAGGAGGCTGCTAGCTGCAAGGCTTGGGAAATCTACTTTGTCGGGTATCTGTGACATTCTGTGACGGTAGTGTAGAAGGTGTGCAGACGTTCATGGCAACGATTCCTGCTCTGTCAGCCGTTGGCAATCCACGCCAGCTTTGCTGAAGGTCTTCAAAACAAAATCAACCGTGCCTGAGCTTTGCATGGCGTTGGCGATGAACCCTGGCTGTACTCCTGCAAATCCGCGGCATGGACTGGGAAAATCGGTGCTTCAAACAACTAAAGGGATGTGTCACGGAACCGCCTCGGGACCGTGCTTGGAAGTTCCACGCTGCAAGAAAAAAGCAAAGTGCCCGGGCTCCCGAGGCCCTGGTGTCGTGGAACCCAGGAAGGCGCACCTGCATCGTTTAGGTCTTATAAGAGAACAGTGCGAATCAGCAACAGAGGCAAATTGCAATGAAAGCTGGCCTGCAGCCCCAATGTGGAGGGCCTGCATGGCATCAAACCTGCCGAGCAGGAACCCAATTACAAATCGGGTGCTAAGTTCAAGTGCGAAGGCCTCTGACTGCTGCATAACTTCTGAGAACATGTGGCTGAGTATGATATTAACATGACAATTTGCTCTTAAGGGCTGAAGCTGGGGGTCGTCTTTGTCTTCTTCTCTCTAAGATCTGCTCATTTGCAGTGCGCGCCACATGCTTGCACTGTTTCTGGATGAAGAAAACCTTCTATGCTGTGGATGCGTGGCGGACCTGGCAATGTTTGCAGAATGAGAGCATAGATGGTGCTGGGAAGTCAAAACAACTTTCCACCAATTGTGTACCTGCCACTCGCATCGAAAACTAGGCTGAGAAACGTGTGTCTCAAGTCTTGATTACCATTTTTACCATGGCCCACCTGTCCATCGTGACCGTTACAGTTGGACTCCGCGTTCTGACAGTTGGCAGAGTAAACGCTTTGTGCAGCACTTAGTGTCAGGTCCAACAAGCAATTGCCCCTGGCAAGGACCTTGGCCCACAAATCTCAAAAACAGGTTTCTAACCAAGATAGACGCTTTTCTGCCAAGTGTGCTATGATCCGCGCACGCTGGCAATCACAGTATTTTGAAGCGCGATGGCTCTTAACATTTCACTTGGGCTGCTTGACTTATTGGCGCATGAGAGTTTGAGTCGGCATGTTCAGAGTTGGCATTGAGTTGCAAAAGCTGCCAGGTCCAACAAAAAGGTGAATTATACTGGGAGTATCCTCCATGAAAGAAATCCACTTCCATGGGACCAAATCTGGACAGCAACGTATTGTCCCCTTAAACGCTGTCAAAGTGTCACGCCACCATGTCACGCAGCTCATTTCTCATGTTGCGGGTTGTCTGGCTGCAAGCCGTCATGCTTCAAAAGCGCGAGATTGCAAGGGGCAATAACTACAGGTGCGTACTCTCGACGTGCCGAGATCACATCACTTTGCATTTACCACACAGGCGTCGTTTCTGGCTCAACTCCTGTCTGTTTGCCTCAGTCCACCTGTTGCAAAATTTGACAGTTGCATCCAATCACTGGCTCTGCCGCTCTGCAGGCTTGAAAGTGAAAAGTCTTCTTTGGCGCCAGCTTTCTGTGGTGATCTCTGTTCTGAGTGTGCTTCGTGTCCAGCAGAAACAACGTTTACCTCATGGGCCGACTCTTGTGAATCAACCTTTCAAGAGCAAGCAACCACCAAACACCACCTTTGCATGTACAGCAGGTAGCCCAGAGGGGAAGGCTGCAGTCAACGGTCACCACCGCCCATTCCAGATCAACACTAATGCTGATGAGCACGAGACTTTGGATTTGGCCAAGGCCCTCTGAATTTTGGGCTAAACTCATCACGAGATACGCATGAGACACGGTCTAAGTATTCTAAGTTCCGTATGTGGGGCTGGCGCACTTGATTTTGGTGAGTGGCCTATCGTTTTCCAAGCTTTGGTGGTGGGCCATTTTTTTCTCTTTGTGAGTACAAGTTTAGTACTCGAAGGGCCGTCCCCGGCAGGCGGATGGATTTTCGTTCTGTGGAACGGCCGTCTCCGGCAACCGGATGGATTTTCGTTCTCTGTTAGTACAACTGCCATCTCCGGCAACCGGATGGATTTTGGTTCTCTGGTAGTGCAACTCTAGTACTGGAACGGCCGTCTCGGCAACCGGTTTTCGTTCTGTGGTAGTACAACTTTAATACTGGAACGGCCGTCTTCGGCATGGATTTTCGTTCTCCGATAGTAGAAAGTTAGTACTGGAAAGGCCCTCTCTGGCAACCGGATGGAGTTTCGTTCTCTGGTGATAAGACTTTAGTACCAGAATGTTTTTTGGACATTTTGACCTATCGTTTTTGGTGAGTGACCTATCGTTTTCCAACCCAAAATACTTCGAATCGTGTCGCTCCCCTCAAAGCCTTAGACTTCAACGAAAAAGACAGCGCATCTCATGCAAATGGAGACACCTTGATTAAGATGATTAAGTGAGTTCATTGTCTCGACCTTGGCGGTCGCCATCCACAGACTGGCAATGGTCAAAAATTGTTCTGTCGATGTCGTGTTGGCCTTTGCGGGTCAGTACCAGACATGTCAACGTCGTGGCCAAGGACGATGTCATCCACAATTGACCTGAGATCCACTCGGGGCATCTCGGGGCCGCAGGCAAGCAGATGCTTGTTGCTTTGTCGAATGCTGCAATGGGCAGAATTGTGCATCCCTCAAGGGTGTTTTAATAGCATACTCAGCTTCCATCATCTCCCATGAGTCCAGAATTCTGCCACAATGGCTCAGGTATCATCGTGATGCCTGCGCCATCTTGCGCCAATTGCCCTACCAATCTTTACCATGAATTTAGGACAGAAAGAAATTTTGCATAATCCTGCAAGGTACTTTGTCATCGGAGCCTTCACGAACTTCCTGCGGCGTGCTGGCGTCTACCAAGCGTAGTAATGACTCTGAACACCAGGTCTCCTTTCAAGGTGCTTTGACTGCCAATAGCTTGCTTCTCAGAACCTGGATCACTGCCCTGATCTGCAGCATGCGCATTATCCACTGTGGCGTCTACAAATTTGCACCTACTATCCTGCTGTCGTTCTCCATCCTGGCCCAGTGCTTGCAACTTACTCTGCCTGCCTCCGGCCGCCGGGTACTACAGGCAGTGTACGCGGGTCAGCGACCCTTGGCAGGGATGGGCGCGTGGTCATGGTAGGTTTTGGGGGGTTTTGCTCTGTAAGCGTTGTCGGCTCAACGGCTACAAAGCACTGCAGAACTGCAGCATAATCAAGTGTCACTCCTGCATTGCAGCTGCTACTCTACTGTACTGGTTGGTGTTTTGAGGTGGCAGAGCTGATTTGGCTTCCAACCTTGCCACTGCATGTCAATTCCCCTAGACCCCTCGCATTGACTTTCGGACCAGGACCTAGGGAATGCGGCATGCCAGCATCTGAGACTGCCGTAGAGGTCGCAGAACCATTCACATCCACTGAACTGAGCTTCTTGCGGACCCCAGCAGTCAGCGTCACTCTGAGGCCCCATCCTCGTTCACAACGGCACGAGTCATTCCGCAAAACATTCAATTGATCGGATCTCTTCTCAGCAATCATGCTTCTGCCACATCACTCTTGCGCGTGTGTTTTTATCCAAGTGTTTCTGCTGCGGCTGAAACCCATCATTTTGCTCAGCTTCGGTGCCTGCCTTCTGATTTCCTGGAAGCAGAAAAGGGCTTCAGCAAACTCGGCGAGAGAATCAGCAACAAATCGGCGAGATTTTTGCAAGCACATGCGCAAGAACAAGCGGCCAGAATAACCAAACTCTCCCTCAACTATGTAGCATTGGGGCGGGACTAGGCCAGGATTTAAGTCTTCCGGCTAGGTGCTAAGGGATGTTAAGGGTTCGCAGGCTTTATGGCCTTATGCTTCGCAAGTGGTTGCGGAGTTTAAGCCACCAACCTCCTTTACTTTGCAACTTCTCTCTTACAGGCTTCTTATGGAACTCTGCAATTGCCTTGGATTTTTTCGATCTAGAGTTTAGGGGTGGGTGCAGATTGAGGGGTTAACGGCTTTGGGCTATGGATTTTGGGGTGTTGTTGTTTTGGTGGCTCAGGGTCCAGGAGTTCACCGGTGGAAGGGTTTAAGGCCGTACCAGGGTCAACTTCAAGTCCAACTACCCTCCGGCACATCAGAAGTATGAGGGCAGGACTGGTACAGTAGTTCAACCAGGAAAAATGCAACCGACACGAGGTAAGCGACACGCACAAATCATGCATGCCACGTGCAAAGACAATAAAAACCTGCACCATCCTTCACCCTTCTCCTTGCTGGGATTCGTACTGCCAGTCAGTCTCATTCCCCCACTTTGGGCTGGGTGCCAGGCCGCTTGCTGCGCAGCTGGTTCTTCCAGGAGGGCCGGCCAGCGGCGTCCTTTTCTGTGGCAACATTGGAGTTTTCAATTTTCTGTGAGTTGCGTGAGGTTTCGATGTGACATCTCTTCTGCACTCTCCCGTCAATCCCTTGATGCCCTGGGTCCTCGAACATGGCATGGAAGTGTTTTGTGTCAAACCGGTCATCCAGAGGCGCCTCTTGCTCACGGTTGAAAACGACCTCGACGTCTGAGGGGCTTTGAGAGATCGCTGGGCATCCTTGCCGCTTTGAAGTGTAGTTCTGGAGCGATGCTGTGCTCATGCGTGTGCGAGACTCCAGCATGGGGGAGCTTGCTGAAATTTGTGTTTGAACCACCTTGGCCGTTGCAATTCCAGCATCCAAGCCTGGTTCACCACCGCCTTGGAGTGCGGGTTGGAGGGGTATAGCCGTACGCCCCGCCGTGCACGTGCCTGAGCAAATGCCAACTTTCTCCCACCCTAGACGAAGGCCCCGGCATGCAGCCGCCGCGAGTTCCTAAGGCAAAGGCAGCTGTCAGCAGGAGCTCGAGCTCAGGATCTTCTTCCTGCGGCTCGTTCCATATAGCATCAACAGAGGGACAACAGGAAATCTACAAACATCGAGAACTGCAAGAGCGATACGCGGCTACAAAGAACATCAAGGTCAAACAGCTGTCTTCTTGGTGCTAGCTTCCGCTGAGAACTCGACCTTCTGAAAGTGCGTGCAAGTCATACAGCTCAAGGTGCTGCAGGCAAAACATTTGTTGGACTGCCCTGATGTCCAAATCGGCTGTAGCACCAGAAATGTTACTAATAATCGATGAGGGGAGCTTCCGAAGTCAAGTCACCCAAATGCCAAAGCAATCTTCATTGCACGCGTTGCAAACCTGCAGCTTTGACAAATGTAGCTCTAAATGTCTAGCTTCACATCTTACATGTTCACAGAGTTTGCGCAGCGTTGCACCAAAAAATGTCACCTAGCGGTTTACTGTCAGGTGGACAGTGAATTTCGAATCCTAAGGTCTCTGAAGCATCCGAGACATGTGGTTTTCCTGTATGCGGTCAAGCCAAATTGCCTGAAACCCTGAAAGTTAAAAAGCAAGGCCTGCGTTTGCAGGTCAAAACGCCAAAAGAGCAAAGCCTCCTCCTTGTCCACACGATGCTCAGGAGAGGCCTCGAGAGCACGGGCTCGTCTCGTTAAGCTTTAGGTGAACAATGCTGGGCAACATGCTCTAATGTGACAATCTGCGCAAAAAGAAACGTAGCTACAGCTAAACAACTTTGAGCTTCTGGCCCTCGCTGAGAACGATCCTCCCCCAGCGCGACTAGGGCCCCTGGTAGCAGGACTTCGACGGCCTGCATATTCTGGCAAAGCTGTTTTGCAAACAAAGAGTTCATGTTATTCACTTTGTTTTCTGATGCCGGGTAGCTAGACACCTGCAGGGACCCACGCGTGAAAGACTCGCGCAAGCAAACTGGACAGAGCTTGTATCTTGTGACATCCTGCAACGCATACAGGTACGTAGGCCTGCGCATTTTGCCTGGACAAACGAAACAAGCAGGATAGCTGAGCAGAGAACGAGAACGTCTCTCAACAAAGACACCAGATGTGCCAGGCAAAACGGAGCACATGGAGCAGCAAGTTGCTTCATGCTCAGCTATGCCGCGCTGTGTCAATAGCTTTACAAGGGTTCCTCCTGGAACAAATGCCGCGTGTTCATCCTTGGCTAGCATCCCGACTTTGCTTGTGCTCACTCTCTGCCTGCACAACTTGTATAGGCGCATATAGGCGCTCCGAGCACTGCCCAAGCCGGGTGTGGGTTCGTCACTGCTTGATCTGTATACTGTATACTGTTACTGCAAAAGCAGTTCCCTGCGATTGGGGTGGACGAGTAGCATTGTTGGCTCACTGGCAGCATAAATAAATGCATAAGTATGCCGTATACTTTCCTCTCCGCAGAGAACAAAAGGCCTGCGGCAATACTGCTTGAGAGAACACGAAAGGGGAATGCAAGTGGGAAGCAGGGGAAGACTTGCTAGACGAGAGACTTTGGAGCAGGACAAAGCTCTATAGGCAACATGCGCAGTAACAGCATCTGCTGGAAAGCAATGCCTCGAGGTGTCATTGAAAATAAAGGTGTGCCTGGCAGGGCCAACATGTCAGCTTCACTTATGTCAGCTTCACTTGACAGAGGAGCCCGCCAAATTTCAGTCGGAAAGTCCGCATTGCCTGCTCTCGAGGCGCATTGTGAGCCGGAGCATCGTGCCTGGTCTGGCACCAAAGTAGGCTTGGACAGCTGATGCCAGCTTGAAAGCTTCAGCTTGCCACGGCACGAAGCTCTGTAGCTTTGGTTAAACTGCGCGCAGTGATACATAGTAACTTTTGATTTAAACATGCATTTGAGCTAATGTGTTGTAAGAGAGCTACTGCTGTGTCGGGACGCTTTGCCACGAGATAGTCCGTACTAGTACCGTGGCTTGATGGCAGGGCATCTATCCAAAGGCCCAGGCAAACCTTCACAGTCATGATCGCGACTCCGAGGTGGGTAACACCAGAGTGTCAAAATATTGCCAATTAATCCACATTTTAGTCCTGAATCATTTCCTTTATCATGCCACACCATCTCATGAAGCGCCCAAGGCTCAAGGCTTCTACAAACGTCCTTGTCACAACAATAGTGTTGACAAGTCAACTGTTACTTGTAATGTGTTAGATGCATGACTGCCACGAATTTGTGCAAATGACTGAGCGCGCTTCGGAATCCATGTTCTGCTGGCAGCTCGGAACGACCCGGGGTTGCACTTCGCGACAAGGAGCAGGCTGCTTGCCTTTGGGTCTCAAGTCTTCTCCGTCTGCTGGTTCGTTCGGTAGAGCCAGTCTGACTACTGGGCACAGCTAAAACTCTGCACATGAACGAATCACAGCAGTCACCTCATCACACCTAGTCAGAGCAGCCTGGAATCAAGTCAGGAGCGATATGATGACGCCAAGAGCTTTGCGTCCAAGCATACAGATCGGAACAGTAAAGGATCGGCTGGGATTGTCGCCAAGTGCCAACGGCGCGCCACCAGCCGCCAGAAGCAAAGCGCAGTGCTAATCCATGCTACGAATTCCAGGACTGGGGAGAGTAATAGCTGGATGATGCTGGATGGCATTTGTAAATGCGCAGTTGGCTTTGGGATGCTTTGGGTTCAGAGTCTGGTGTCTCAGGGTCCTGAGGCCTGCATGATCCTGCATGCTTGCGCTCACAATGACAAACTTCCAACATGATCAAACATGCGCAGCCTGCATCTATACTGGAGTCCGGATGCGCGTGAGATGCACTTACTGTACTTTGTCTTGCCGGATAATGCCACTTCCTTGAGGGACCGCACTTGAGGTTTCCAGTCCAAGCTTTTTCAAGCTTCTGCATCCTCGGCTCTGTGTCTGCAACAGCTGATTGCAAACTACCAATGCTTGTCGGCCTTTTCTCGGTAGGATATTTCACAGGCGCATGAAAGGCTTCAAGGCTGGTTCCAACATAGTACTACATTTCGTTGCTGTCGTTGATCCGCCAGTCAGAATTGCAAAGTCAGTTCAAACATCAGCTGCTTCCATGCTAGGCAATGGCAAGTCCGTATGCCCTGCACCACACATTCAAATCTTGTATGTTGGAGCCTGCTGAAGCAAGAGCATTGACGCGGGTCGACTTCGTGAAAGGAACTTCTAACAGTTCGTACACGAGCCATGCCGTTTCGCATGAGCTGTGCCAGACGTGGGCATAAAGACCTGCGCATGTCCACGTGTCTCCTCTGGCATCAAGCTTTCAGGATAAACATACTTTCATCATCGACAGAGTGCGAATGCTGAATGTTCTGACCACAAGAAATTGTAGAAACATCCTCCAAACAGTTGGCTCATAGAAAGGATTGCATGTGAGAGGAGGCAGTGGCGGATTGACAGGGCCTCGTCTCAGCGTGCTGATGCGGAGAATCCAGGACCTTCAGAGCAACTACCAGTACCGTACCACTGAAGGCACGAAATCAACACGACTCACAGCGTCTGAGTGTCTGAGTGCGGCTCCAAGTTTTGGTTGTGCCTTTGCTGCCAAGGCTTTGGACAGCGCTGAAGGCTTGGGGCTAGCAGAAACCAGCGAGGGTTTCGGGCTGGCTGCTGGAGCTGTCGGCTTTGGGCTTGCTCTGGGAGCGGTAGCGCCAGGTCTGGGCGTGACAGTGCCAGGCCGAGGGGAAGCTGGCCCCGGTTTTGGGGTGACCGCGCCAAGCTTTGGGGCAGCACCAACCTTTGGTGTGGGAGAAGTTGACTTTGGGCTGGGATTCTTGGCTTTTGGGGGTGTTGTGGCTTTGGGCCCTGGACTTGCACTGGACTTAGGCCGGGGGCTAAGTGGCGGTGTGGCTTTGTGTGCTGCTTTGGAGGCAACTTTTGGCAGAGTCGCCTTGGGACTGACTGGCAGTGTCCTGAGGATGCTGAGCCGCTCGGGAATGCCAATTGAAATGCCATCTCCCGCCTTGTTGAGGTTGGTGTCAGGCTGCGAGGTGTGGCACCTGGCCAAGTTTTGACGGCCACTTACATCTGCCCTTCCGGCACATTCCCGCACCTTCAATAGCAAACCATGTTCTGAACGGCTCATTGAATTCAGGCATATGATATTGCACTCGCCTTGCGGACTTTGCGCATCACCAGGTGCCACTGAACCTAGGAGTCTTCATCAAGGCTTTCAAATTCTTTGCTCGGAGTCAATGTTCACTATACCACAGCTCAAATGCAGCTTCTCAGCTTATCAGTTGCTGGTGCTCATGATTTGCTTTTGGTGTTTTTTTGCTGCGAAAGAGGCGGCCAACCCATAATGGCGGCAACGATTCCTTGATGATAGCAATGAGGTTCATCAAGCTCATGATACAAGAATTGTAAATATGGACCAGTGCCCATGAAAAACATCCACCCACTGCGGCAATTCGCAGTTCACTGAAAACTTAATTACGTTACCTGAACAGATCGGCAGTACGGCAGCTACTGGCAATTACCACGGAAACAAAAGGAATGAACATAACGGCAACAAGTCAACAGCAGCCATAAGCCACCAAGATCATGCGGAAACCGCCAAGAATACACGACTTCAGGATGTGAAGCGATGAAATGTGGAGACGAGATCTGACATGAGAGACGACCCCCAACACGACAAGAAACACGATGCACGATGCGGTTCAAACACACGGCAGATACAATTTTAACTTATGACTATGCTTTCGTGAAACATTCAAATGCAGGCCCATGGAAGCACTCCCACAGCAACGTCAATCAGAGAGTTGGGTTGCGGCGGACGTCGAAGTACAGCCGGCAGGCACAAGTTTCGATGAGAAACACTAAACTACCACCAGCGATCTTTTGGGTGCATGCAGAAACGGTACAGCAATCACGAGCTTTGTTTATTAATGTTTATTAGTTGAGGGAGCAAGTATTGAATGCTCCCACATAAGTAAGTTGTGTAACAAGGGCCGGGAGGTTTCTGGACATGTGGGCTTCAATTTCTCCATCCTCGTCGAGGGTTGAGGCCAGATGAGGCCAGGTTGGAGCACCGCTGCTCTTGCACTTGGATTGGCCTTAGCAAGAAAAAGGTTGGAAGCGACGTCGACAATTGCTGTGAGTCCACAGCCTGTACACGTGCATGGAAGGCATGCTTTGTTGGCAATACTCGAGCACCTACTGTGGGGCCTCCGCTTGTTGCTCCAGAAGTGTCAGCAACAAGGCTTTGAAGCCTTTCCTTTTTGTACATGCCTTGTTGGGCTTTCATTGCAACGCTTGGGCAGCAGCATCCAACCTAGAATCCTCAGGAACAAGACTTGCATGTAGACGTTGAATGTAATCTTCTGGCATCAAGGCTTTGGTTCGAGGATGTTTTCACACTGTAGGGGCTGTACTCAATTTTCCGAATTTTTCCTGTTATCGTGTTTATGTAGCCCGTCTGATTGGAAATTCTTTTAGTTTCACGTTGTGCACGTTGGCCGCTTGGTCGCAAATTGATTATTCTGCTTGTCTGCAATTTTCCTCGCTTCCGGTGGGCACGCTTACCGATGCAACAACGTCACTCTCGTACACATCGTGCACGCCCCCGAAGCCCAACAAACAAACGTAACATCTACTGCAGAAGCACGAATCTCGTTATGGTTGGAGAAGTTAACGTGACTGAAATGGCGCCAACATCATGTTGCATCACAAGCCCAGTGGTGGGCTTGCGAAGGTACGGTACATGCAAAGACGAAAGCATGAACCTCAATAGTTGCAGTACCCACACCTGAAGCTGAAGCTGAAATTCCACATGTGGGCAGGATCTGTCAACACACCAGAGAGCCTCGTGGAGTCACGCTGCCGCTGACCGACCCTGGCATGATTGCTTGCCTCTGCCCTTGAGGCATTTAGGGTGGAGAAGCTGACGAGTTACAAAGCACATAGACCTAACTGAGCATGTATGTGGTTTTGTGTCGCAAGGGTCGTCAAAGCGGTTCAAGCTGGCAGCCCTCCGTCATAACATCAAAATCTTTGCGAAATCCTGTCACTCACTTGAGCTCTGAAGCCCTGTCACAGCCCCCTGTTGCGTTAGTAAAACCAATGCCCGTGACGTGACAGGAACGAAAGCGGGACCGAATTGAACCCCTGGAAACATGTGATGAAATGGTACGTATGCAATTTATGATAATGAGTTCCGTCGTCATCATCATTATCATGATGGACTGCTGGCCCATTGCACCTCGCGGCGTAGCATTGCCACCAGCTGCAACTGAATCACGTGCAGGTGCAAGCAAGTGCAGATTCAAGATTCAAGGGCTTTGCGGTGCCGCAGAATAAAATTCTCATCTTGGCGGCAGATTCTTGCGGAGCTTGAGAGCTGCAGGATGATTTGGCGGAATGTGGAGGTTTGGGACTGAATACGTTGGGCTGATACAACATTTTCAGGCAGGAAAGGGCAAGAAGGCACAATGGAACAAACATTGATATTGATTGGCTCCCCTGCCTGATGTTACACAAACCTTCCTCAATCTGCCAAATGCTTCTGCTGACTGTTAACCTCAAAGAAATGGACTTGCTCTCCTTTGGCGCCTCCGGGTAGGCCGAGTGTCGCAAGATATTTGGCCTTGGACTCTGCTGATGAAGGAGAACGGATACAGTTCTGAACATGATGAAATCACATTGAAAAAGTAGCAGGACATCATGCAGAGTGCCCGGAGTGCCCACGTTGAGCCACAGCTCAGACTCAACGTGCGCTTCTGCATCTCGAGTCCTGGTACAACGGCCTAGTATTTGCAACTCCGCAGCAGGTTGGTGAGCTGTTTCCGCAACAAATGCAAAAAGAAACATCAAGGCTGATGGCATGTTGTTCTCAAACCCATTCTTCCTGCAAACAACTTGCAAAGCAGCTTCAGGTGCCACATCAGGTCCCCCGGCCATGGGTACAAACGAGGCTCCCTGCTGGACCAGAACCTGCTCGGCTGAATGGTCAGAACTTAGGATTTCGGGCTATACTATCAACGTAATTACTGCCCTCGAAGTTCCGGAAGCCACAAATCGCAAGCCCACACACGCGGTGGCTTCTTCCACGCAGGCACACAGGTTATTAGCTGGGCCAAGCAGCCCGCCTAGTCACACTGCCCGGTTTGGTGCTTGGGTGCGCCAACACACGGGGGGCGGGCAGATGCACAATTTGCCCAATAACGCTGCAATCTGCAAGCCGCCGATAATCTTTTGTACGCTCAACAATGGCTCAAGTGCACGATGCCCAACATGTATTGTCACGCGCGCGCGCGCGCGTGAATGGCTCGCGGGTGTGCAAAGGATGGCAAAACTCCCCAGGTGTTGAAGTTGCTAGCTTCCCTCCGCAGCAGTGACTATGATGTACCACGCGGAAGCAGAGTTCTACCAGGCAGCTGACTTTCCCATGCGAAGCATTGTTGCCATGACCGGGTCCTGGATACCACGATGCAAGGCCTGAACTCTTGAACTGAACACCTCAAGGTTTCAAAGCTGAATGGACGTCTGAACAGACGTTTCTGACTCTCATTCTTCATAGTATGCCAAAAACGCAAACTCTTTTCTGGCACCCATGCACAGAAGGTTACAAAGTAGAGTCACAAACCCCGCACCCTCATCACTCATCGAACCTGGTCCCCTTGCAATTGCACCGTTGCTGCGCGGCTGCCAATCTGGAACCTCCCAAGGCGTATGCTGAGCTGAAGAAAGTAAATCAGGCGCAAGCTTCAGGTTTCTGATTGCGAGGCTCTGAGTTGCTTGGCATGTCACGGTATCCGGCTCGTATCAGAATCCTGAAGCTCTTCTTTGCTTCAAGTGTGCTCTATAGGGTGTGTTTCCTGTAAGTGCCTGAGGTAATGAGTTGAGTTTCACGGGTAGGCTTCGCGGATGTTTGCAGTGTGTGTCGCTGAATGTGCTTTGGGGGTCTTGTTCGCATAGGTTCACGTGCAAAAATAATTGGTCATGTCGTTTTTTGGAGGGGGAAGGTATCTTAAACCCGGAGTTACACTAATAGCTGCCTCTGAGTAGCTCCCATTCTCAGAACTGTGCATTTTTGATCATTGCTGTTCATGTGTGGGAGAGACCCCCAATGATCCCCACTCTGGCAAGACTGCTCGTCCCACGTTTTCCAGATGCGTGTCACATGTGGCTGCCTCCCTCTACCTGAAGGGTCCCGTAAAACCGCGCTACCCTTGGTGCTGAGGCCCACCCTGCATCAAGATTTGTGCTGAACACGGTTGGAGCAGCTTATGGGGACTCTTTTGATGGTGACTGATCTAGCTGACCTTCCCGAAGTTCGGGATTTCTCGCTGCTTTCTTGACCGTTTGGGCGGAATAACGAGGCCTGATTTAGCTCAAGCGTACAAACAAGAAAGAGGGTGAACAGGAAGGGTCAGGGTTGCCGGCGCCTGCCCGAGCCCAGCCGAGTCACTTGACATGGAGGTGCTGATCGAGTATATCGTGCAGCCTCCACGGCCTCTGGACAAGGCTGGCTCTGCGTATGCACTCCGCAAGTAGTCCGAAAACATGTTGAAGTCTGAAGACCAGTCAGCACATCCAAAAAAGTCTCATGTCCTCAGCAATGTCACTTAACATCACTTAACAAACGCAAGATCCTGCAGGCAGTAGCCTAGTCTTGTCCTGCGGCTATAGCTTCTACATTAACCTCCTCATCCTTCAGCCTCCTGTGGATATCCCCATTTCCCCAAACTTGATAGCACATCAGGTCAATCTGTACATGGTTGGCCTTTGGCAGTTATGCTGCCTGAAAGGAAAACCGCCGCTATACGCGATGCGGGTCTGCTGGGCAACGTTCAAACTTACAAATTCATGCCACTCAAGGCCCTTGATCTGGTGTCTGCAACCGCTCATCAGGTGCAAGGCTGCTCAACTGCCTCTTTCGTCACCCGGCTTGCCAAGCGTCTTGCAAACATGCCCGCTGCTGTGGAGGAATCTTCAAAAGATGGAGTAGCTGTCCACTTTGGTACTCTGGAAATCTGCGAAGGCAATGCCAACATGCAACACAGGGGTTGGTCATGATTAGTGGTTAAAGGAGCTTGACTAGCTGAACCAACATGTGTTGCCTTTCATTGGGGGCGCGAACGTCCCACATACTAATCAACTACTGATCCGTGCCAAAGTAAACTAGAGGCATCACGAGTTGCTGAGTTGCTGGTACAACGCCTGGATGGCTTTTCCATAGTCTTAGCTCTCCTCAATGAGCAGCTTTGGTCGCAGTTTGACTGCTGTGCAGCAAGGACATGGGCCCTTGAAAACAAGTTCCAAGCAACTCATCACCAGCAGCAGCAGAGTTGCTCTTGGTTGTGCACCTTTGCTGTGGCGCACATCCGCGCCCCGACTCTGGTTTTTTCACTTATCACATGTCATCTTTAGTTGGCCATGAAAGCTCTTACAGCATTACATGCCCAAGGGGGGCGTCTCAACAGTGTATGTAGAACTATTCCAGCAAGCAGGGTGTGCCTTCGAATCCCATGGTCTCATGGCCATTTCTATTGCAAGCTGTCGAACCGCTGCCTAAGGCCTATAGTACCTTGGACTGTATAACTTCAGGAGCCTGCAAGATACACTTTGCCGACAAGGAACATTTACTCTGGTATTGTGGACAATGCAGGCACAGCCATTCCTTGGAAAGCGACAGCAAGGCCCGTTCATTCATGCACGCGCAGCACGGCCGTTGTCTACGAACTCCGTCGCTTTTTCTCGAAGTCCTAGAGTCCTAACCGTGGGCTCTAATATGGGCCCCTACCTGTCTCCTGGGTCTTCAGTCCTAACTATGAGCCCCTAGTTGGGCTTGTGGGGGTTTATAGGCTAAGCATTGGGTATTTTAAGACCCTAGGATTAAGGGCCCATACTGGGGGCCCATAGCTCGAACCTTAGCTTTTTCCGTTTGTCCTTAGCTTCTACTTGTTCTTCTCTTCTTTTTGTCCTTTTCCTTGGCTCAGTCTCCTTCTTTCCTGCTTTCATGGATTTCTTCGGTCTTGCTCGCCTTTGTCTGCGGTTTGTCGGACCTGCCAAGGGGTGTCACGTTTGCGCAGCTGCAGGAAAATCACCTGCGATCGAAGCCTGCAAAAATGGGCTATTGTTCTCTTGTGTTTTCATGCTACCAGCGGTTCCAAGGAACTGTCGCAAGTCAAAGAGAAGCCTTCTGGCTGCATGTAGACAGTCAGAGTTGAGCCAAGCGGCCGTGGTTTGGCAGCAGGCGGGACAAGTCATTCCAAGACTTTGGCCAATCAGTTGATGCGAAAGGGCCACTGATGGGTTGTCCGAACAAGAAGCCGTCCTTTTTCGCTGCGAAGAACACAAGGGATGACGTTGTTGAGAACGCCAATATTCCCCTCATGTACCGCAATCGAGACGCCATCATACGCTATCATCTGCTAGCAGTTGAAAGGCTGCGTAACCTTTTGATGAGATCAAGCCTTCAATTGATTTGTTGCATGCGCGCGGAGCGGAGGCAGAGCAGCAAGAAGATCATTAACATCCGCTTGCATAGGTCCAAAAGCACAGGTGTCAGGTGTACCCGGAAACAGGTACGTACACATGTATCTATATATATAATTATATGTACACATGTATGGTAGTTTATGGCCGTATGTCAAACTTTTATTTGTGGCCAAGCTTTTATGGCTTCATGAAAACTTTTCACAAAACTTAGGATCAGGCGGTTTGTCATGTCTGTCGGATTCTTTCAATCTGGAGATCTTGCTGTGCAAGAAGACGGACGGCATGTAAAAGCTATTGCCGAGGTTCAGTAATCCGTGGAAGCGCTTCCCATCGCCCCCAAACTGCAGATCACAAGTTTATTGTTTGATCCATCACCTGCATTCATTTAGCGACCGGCATGCCTCCCATTTTCTTACCGAGCCAATGCGTGCGCTCGCCTGCAGAATCTGGGCACAAGCAGAGCGTGCGCGCAGCACTCGACTCACTCGACTTCTTCTAGCCGGCCCGGCCCCGTCCAGGGGTCCGGTGGTGCTCCAAATTTTTCAAACAGTTGTTCATCAGACTGGGTGGCGCAAGGGTTGTCTTTTCGCCCCAAATCTACTGGGAAATCCCTGCTATGCTCTGCTCATACTTCATATTTCCTGGCTACGAACGCCGAAGCTTTACTCAATGTACTTATGTTTTTGCTACTTTGCCGTCAACAGCCAGCAACCGGTCAAGCCGTCGCAGGTCGATCAATGATGTGAAAAAAGTTGTCAAGCTGAGGAAAGACAAAGCGCGCCCTGTCTTCTCTTCACGTCTTTGGGTGTACGCCAGAGGCATTGGGGGGTTCTGATGTACCCGCATTTATGAGCTGCAGATGTCATGTTCTTCTGTACCGGCACAGGTGCAGAAACCTGGCTGGTGCAGCTTTCGGGACGTGGAAAGCTGTGCTTCGCTTCTGCAATGCGCCAGTGCCATGCGGACCATCCAAGCAGCGAGACACATGGAACAGCACACATACAGATCCCAGGATGAATAAGCGTGGCCGTGACAAGCACCCTCTCACTCACTCACGCACTCACAAGTAGTCCTATCGCCAAGAGATGCCAAGAGTAATTACGCATGTCAGGCATGCGTCTAGTAAAGAAGTTGCTACAAGATAAGAGCTGCGCAAAGTTGAGCAGTCAGGATGCCCATGCTTACAGGAAAGGCTTCACAGGAATAGCTCCACCCTCGACTGAATACCTAGCTATTAAACCAGACTGGCACAAGCATTGTCTAATCTCGAGAGAGATGCTTGAGATGTCAAACTTCCTCTTAATAAAGAACAGCTAGGTCCGACTTAGGTCCTAACTTTCTGGCATGGACCTGTGATAACCTCGTATGCCAAACTCCAGGCACTTTATCAGGCAAAGCTGCGCCGTCGTTTCACGATCGAAGGCCGTACCAGTTGCGTCTGAAGTTGACTTAACCTGCAAGACTACTTTCAATGAAATGCTCACATTTTGTTGTTTTCAAAGACAAGGCGTTTGTGTGGCAAGACCTCTACAGAAATATGAGGACGCAATCTGCTGGCTCCAAGATGGGTCACATTTTGGTTGCAGGAATTTGGGTTGCTTCATAACAGAAGGCAGGCTCACCTCGAGACCTGAAAGATCCCAACATCTCTTAATGCGAAACGCTCGGCTATGAATACCTTTGATCCACTTCGCGCACCTTTGCTGATCCGTGTGGGTGATCTGACTCTGCGATCAGGCTTGCATGAGATCACATCAAAATTTCTAAGACAGGCCGAATGCATCTAGCAGGAGTGGAATTGAGCAGTCTCAGCAAAGGCTCTATAGGTCCTTGTCCGCTGTACATATGCATGAGTTAGTTCGACATGCAGCTGTCTTGGCCTGAATCCTCGCAGCGTCAGTCGTTGCCGCGCAGCCAGACCAGCCTGATACAGGGAAGTTGGCCGAAATGGCACAGCCAGCAAAGGGATTTGTATCCTCTAAGAATGCACATGCGAGCGGACTGAACAAGGAAAACGTTCCGCCGTCAGTCGTTGACAGTACAAGCCTTCTGCACCTCCGGCACTCTGTGATTATGCATGGCCGCTGACACGGCCTGTACCTTGGACACTTTGCTCAGGCTGCACGGCTACACTGCATGCAGTGTCGAAGCAACTCAGGCATGGGTTCTCTAGCAGCATTTTTCCAGCTGGTTCCTCCCCAGTACGTGAAGTACTAAGAAGAAGACGCTAGCACAAGAATCAGGTGCTGAGGCTCTTGCCATGTCAAGCCACCTTCGATGCCACCAATGATGCGTCAACATACTTCAGCACACAAAAAGGCGAGAAACAAGAGCAGGACTTAGCAGCTGAGCTTACATCTGCATCAGCATGCCACTTCCGAAGAGGCATAGTTTCCGATCGGAGGTTGCAAAACGCAAGGCCCAAATTAACTGCATTGGCATCATGGCAGCTGCTGTCGTCAGCGTGCTGATTTGCATCTCTGCTAAGTTGCTCTACTCTGATACTTCAAAGAAGCTACTGCTTGAAATCTGTGGCATTAAATTCTGGCTTGCAGCACAGCTAGGAAAGCGAGGCCTATATCACTTCAGATGAGTAGCAGTGCGTCGCTCCGAACAGTAGCAGCCAGCTCGCGGAGAACCCAGCAACCTGCCTCCTGAACCTCGCTCATGCTTTGACGCTGGTGCACCGCCCGTCAAAAGTACATCGCATGAACGAGGATGCACTGCTTCGTGTGTTTTGACCAACGATCAAAGTCTCTGGCAAGTCTTTAAAGGAGAAGCCGGACACGCCAAGTCTCGCAGTTGGACAAACTGCAACAAGAAACTACACGTGAATGCCGTTTCAGGCTCCCGTCCTTTGCGATTGCTTGGTGCGATTCCATCGCCGCAAGCGTGGCGTGCAGGGCACCCTGCCGCGCTAGTTCCTGCCTGCGAGATCTACTGAGAGTCGTCACAGGCAAGTCAGACCACAAAATCCAAAGAGTCAGTCACTTTGAAGACAGAAGGCTTTACGACAGTCTTGGTCCGCATAAGCGTTCCACCAACAGCCTTAATGAGCAGAATGCTACTGCGGAGGCTCTCGTGCAAGTTCATGGGAAGCAGCCGCAATTGCCCGCACCCGAAGCACAAATTAAACATCTTAATTGAAAAAGGAAAAAATGGAAAAACACGTCCGAGAGAGCTGCTTCCAAATCACAAAAAATTGCAAGCTGCCAAAGCGGTTCCCGCTTTGCCCCCGACATGTAGCAAGGAATGTTGCTCTGGACAGCCCGATTCCACTGCTATAGGGTGACAGAACGCAAAGACTACCACGGCAGGCCCGCAAAAAATCACGAGTAACAGCCAAAAAGCTTCTCAACAGTGTTGCTCAGTATCCCCTATCCTAGAGATGCCCTTTGGCAAGCCCTAACGGCCCCAGCGCGCTGCTTGCGCTAACTTTGTGCGCGCACGGCTTCCTTGAATTTTGCTTTCCTTGGACTTATCCTTAAAGCTGCCAACATACTTTTCGTGCTTGCGTCAAGGCTTGGTGCGCCCTTGCGCTAGTCTTGCGCGTAGGTTTTCCGAGCATATGTTCATCATCTTGCTTCGAGCTTAAAAAGGAAAGCATGGGTTTTCGGAGAAGCCTCAATAGCAGTGGAAATTCTGCATTTGTATGTGGCATGTGCATACGTGCTCAATGCGGGGTAGTGCTTGCAAACCAGTACTAGTACATGCCCAGCTGCTGGAGAGCGGGCTTCTGCACGGCAAGGCAGAAGAGTGACCAGCTGCCTGCACATTGCAGTGCTGCATCCTGGCGAATGGGGCTTGACAGCTCCATTTCTGTTGGCGTTTACCATTCTGTCCTCTTGCACGGACCAGCTTGACTGGATTGGGGGTAACACAGCTCTTAGGTGCGCAATGGCGTGAGGCGTTTGGCTTCGAGGTGGGATGTTTGATGATGTTTGACTTAGAGATGCGCTAAGGGGTGGGGTGTTTGGCTGCGAGGCTTTGGGGTGAGATGTTTAGCTGAGGCAAGGCCTCCACTAGCTCAGATGCAGAAGCCTCAGTACTGTGGGCAGGATGGCCCACTGAGTTATGCAGAGTTTTGGATTCAGATCATTTTTTTTGGCCCTTGCATTGCCCTCGATACATCTCGATACTGCAAATGCATGTCGGTTTTGAGCACCATCCAAAGCAAAACACATTTGCTGACAAGGGCTTGCACGCGGTGTCCTTTCTATGGTGCGCCATGGCTTGCAGTACTTGTCGACCAGCACCGAGGGCAGCCTTGACTGGATGCCATGGTACCATTGCCCGATTACCACTCTTGGTTAGCTGCTGGGCTGCCAGGTATTGCTTCCTTCATGCCCCTGAAGCAGAAGCAGGCCACCCGTATTGGCCGTATTGCTTGCCGAATCTTGAAAGAACTTTCCATACTCGCTCAACTGACAATCCTACAATCTCTGTACTGTTTAGCTCTGTAGGCAAATCTATGTAAGTCACAAGATTAGTAACTCGCAGGCAAACATGCAGCACACTGCTTGAGCATCTTTCCTCTTTTGCTGTGTTGTACACCATGCAACAGCATTTCGGTGCCCCAAATTAGGATCCCCTCAGGCCGGGCCCAAGTTACAGGCAAGCCTGAGAACTGGCTGCCGGAGAGCCAGGCGTTCTTGGCAGGCATTGCTCGAAGCGCTTGCATTCCGCAGGACCCCGCAGGCTGCGATCTGCACACTGAAGGTTGCTTCGGAGCTCAGGCTTGAAAGTCTTAAGACCGAAGAGCAAGTTCCAGCTCTCAACATGAAAAACTGAATGATTCCGATGAGAATGACAGGCCGAAATCATACCTCTCAGCTTGCGGCCTCCCATCACACTTTTGACCACAACAGCATTAAAGTCCAGTACCAATGCTCCAGCGTCAATTGGGGCTTCCTTGTGCCCGCCCATGCAATGTCTTGCGCGAAGGTTTTTGAGATCATTCCAGCATGGAATTAACTAACCACAACTATAGAATGGTCTACCTCTTAATGAACCCTTGCACCCGCGGTTGCCACCTTGCGCGCGCAGCTTTCTTTCAACCCCCTTGGAATCCTAATGCCGTTATTAGTCACGCTACAAGTACAAGAGGGCGGGATTCTAGAACGGCATCCGTGTAGCAGCTTCGCCAGTCACCCAGCCTGAACCCGTCCCTGCGGCAGGTGCAGCTTCATTGCTTCAACCACTGTCTCCAAGGCTGCTGCCTAGACGCAAGCACGGCTAGATGAGACTGCAAGCTTCCTCAGCACAGTGCACTGTGCACACACAATCCGTCAGTGGCACCTTCAGAAGGTGCTCCCGAGCGTTCGCCTCGGTGCACAGATGCGTGTCGGGCTCCATGAAACAGCACTTGCCCCCGCCCCCCCCCCTCAGCTGCTGCCAAGCCCAAGCGGCATCCATAGCTGCAACTTCCTGTCAGGGGAGTGGGAAGTATTTCATCAGTGCACAACCAGTTGCAGCACTTGGCATTGCTTGTCCTGACAGCGTAGACGGACGAGCACTAAGACATTTGATATCATTTGATCTCGTTCTAGCCTTGCCTTCAGGATCTTGCAGCAACTCTCTTGCAGTTCCGCGGACCCGGAGTGTCGGCGCATCGCCTGACCGC
This sequence comes from Symbiodinium pilosum, assembly GCA_905231905.1. Classification (NCBI taxonomy): domain Eukaryota; class Dinophyceae; order Suessiales; family Symbiodiniaceae; genus Symbiodinium; species Symbiodinium pilosum. The sequence goes on from CAJNIZ010044016.1 coordinate 25,283, forward strand.
CCGCTAAGGAAGCAATGGAAGATCGCTAGGCCTGGAGCAATGCCGTATCACAAATGTGGAAGGGTGAAGTACCGTCTTGAACCATGTCTTTGATATTCGTTGATGATGTGCAATGCTGGGAGCCACAGCTATCCTCTTCAAAGCCCCATCTCCCCTGCCTCCAGAATCAATGGCACACCGCCGCCAGTGAAGACCAATGTCCGCCCTTTCACGCGCATTTCTGGCAGTTAAGTCTCTGGCGACAACTAGCAACGTGCGCCCTATGCTGTGAATGACCTTCTCAACGACATTACAGTCTGTGAGAATCTCAACCTGGCTGCCATTCCCAAACGACGATCAACAATTCTGTCTGCCATTTGGGATAGGTGGAGCTGTGCCTAGGCCCTATCAGCAAGAGTTCGGGTTTGGGGGCCCGCAGAATCCTGTGCTCTGGGCAGCACAAATTGCGTTTGGCTGAATGCATCCCAGGACATTTCTGAGTGTGGCCCTGGGCCCATCTCAGCGAGTAAAGCTAGGCATTGGAGGTGTCAAAGCGGCCTTCCCATGTTCTGCAGCTCCTCACTGGCCACTGCACTAATTGCAATTCCCGCCCTAACATTGACCAAACCATGACAAGAAATTGAGCTTCGACCATATTCGACATGCTGACCCCTGATGGACGGACACAACAACAAGAAAAGTGGACAAGCCTCTCAACTAGATTGAAACCTTGGTGCATTAGATTCGAGATGCGGAGATACTTCAAACACTCGGAAAACCCTGGCTAGGCCAACTCGTGCAGGACCTGCTGACCATCGCTAATGTTAAGTTCTACATGCTACGGTGTGCGCCTGCTGTCTCCCGTGCGACAACGCTGGCAAGGATCGAGCACACTGCTTTTACAGCTGCGGGATCCTCAGGCAGCGCATCGGAGTTTCACAAGCTTGCAAGGGGTTCAGACCGGAGACTGTCCTGGCACTCAACCGTGCAAGCCTTGCTATTGCAGAAACGTGTTAAGCCTCAACATCTTCCTGCTGGCTGAACTATTCTAGAGTTACATCCGTTTTGCATTTTCCGACCAGCCCCTGCACCGCAAATCTCTAGATAGACCTATACGAAAACGAGCGCACACAGCTTCTGAAGGTCGCACTCCTTCACTATCCCTAGCCGGAATGATCCAATATGGCTCTATACTGTACCATACTAGGCATGCACCGGCTCGCCTCGCTCCACTTCCGGAGGCATTCCAGCGTGGACTTCACTCCCTCCAGGCAGAGCTTCTAGAAGCGAATCAAAATAAGAAACTCTAGTCAAAAGCGCCTCCCAGTGGAGGTAGACTGCTGAGCTTCCAGATTCTCCCGCCAGCAGCCTGCACTTGAAATGCTCGCTTAGAACCTGGAATGAAATCTTGAGCCTTAACTCATCGACTGGAACAGCTGAGGCGCTTGAGCGGAATTCTGGGCGAGTCGTGGACGTTTGCCCGCACTTTGTTGCGCATTGATGCGGCACGGTCGTCTTGCATACGGCTTGCACGTACATATCATGTGCAGGGCAAGTATCATAAGCAGCTCGTTTTACTGGCAGCGACCGTGAATTTGACTTATTCGATGCGTGTGTAATGTTTGTATGAACCATTTCACCATAGCCTTTCGCATTAGCAAGCGGTGTGTAAAAGCATTGAATGTTGAAACTTCCAAATCACAACCAGAGCTGGAAGACGCAAGTGGCCACCCTCTCAGTGTTTTCCAAACTCTAACTTGAATCGAACAACTAGTACTATCCGCCACCTACCTCCTTAAGATTCCTTAACGCAAGTCAGAAAAGCATGGCAGGCGTGGCACTTCTTCCATTTCGGATGCAATTCAGTTTGCACCTCCAGAGGATCCTCCGGAGGTGTCGCTAAAGGGCTTCAATGAAAAACTTGAATCCTTAGACCGCAAATCCTGAATCTTAAACTTAACCTTGCAGGATACAGGCTTGGCACAACAATCATGGCCCTCCTTGTGCCAATTAATTGAATTGAAGGTGAACGTTGAATTGCTTTGAAGTGGAGAGAAACACCACGCCTGCCGTGCTTTTCCTGAATTGTCTTGAAGAGAAAGAGGTGGTTTAGCGCAGTTTACGAATACGAAATGCAACGTACGTAATTATCCCCCACCCACCCAACCAGCCGCCCTGCCCCACCCCCCTTCCGCCCCCCCCTCCCCCAGCCCCA
>CAJNIZ010044016.1:27576-47881 GCA_905231905.1 Symbiodinium pilosum
ATCCTGGAATCCTCCCTGAATGCTCTCATCGCCACAGAGGTGAGGAGTCTCCGCTGTTGTGAGCTGAACGTGTGTATCGTGTGCTTTTATGTGAACAATCCCCAGGTAGCGAGAAGAACTGAGCAGACGAAGGAATCTTACAGAACCCAGCAAATTTCTCAACTGTTGGCTTCAAGCGGGGATCTTTTTTTGAGAACTTTTTAGAAGATATGCCTGATTTGCGGCAGAAGCCTGCCACCGCATTCAATGATCATGCTAGTGCTGGTTTCCATGACCCCAACATAGACCCCAAATGCTATAGCACAAATTTTGGGAATCAACCACTTGAGGTTTTTGGATCCTGAGAACGCTAAAATATGTCTTCTTTGCTTTTATTCGGACGGGCTAGTGGTATCTTTTTATTCAGAGTTAGAAGAGCTGTGATATTTCTTATTAAGAATTAGCCGAGCTGCGGTATTTCTTATGAAGAATTAGTCAAGCTGTGGTATTTCTTGTTAAGAATGAGGGGATATGTTTACGAATAAGCTCAAAAGACAACTCTTTTCAAATTTTCGGATCCTTTTTACGCGGAAACATGTGTTCTTTGCTTTTATTCGTAAACATATTCGCTACAAGTCTAGATAAGAACTGCCACAGCTCCTCTTAATAAAAAACACCACAGCTCCTCTAATGCAAAAAAGAGATATCACAGCTCCTCTCATTCTTTATAAGAAGCGCCGCAGCTCTTCTCATTCTTAAGAAGAAATATCAAGGCATTTTGTCCGAGGCTGCCAAAGTATTTTCTGACATGCGATGTCTTTGCGTTGATATTCCCCCCACCCCCGCCCCCGCCCCCGTGCCCACCCCCCCACCCGCCTTACAAACGTCCACGACGCACCCTGAATTCTACATTGACCCCGTTGCAAAGTCACACCGTCGGCACAGCCCTGTTGGAGAAACCCTCTGCAGCCCTTCTGTTTGGACACAGGCTTGATTGTAGCACAGGTGGACCATGGCTCCATATTTAGACTTTAGATGTCCTTTGTTTTGGTGACTGCTGGGAGTGTCTTCCGAAGATAGGAAGATGCACCCGAGAGTTCGAACAAATGGCCCAGACTTTACCATGCATGCATCACGCGAGTTATGCAACAAAACACTGTAAGTAAAGTCAGCCGCATTGGCCTGAACCTCGTGGCATACACATATGCAAAATGGGATGCCCTCTTGCTGTCGCAGGACTGTCAACCGTTCGATGCAACCAACTCATCAGCATTATCAACTGGCCACAACTGCTAGCCAGGCTTTTGCAAAACAGCCAAGAGTGCCAAGAGTAGTGCACGAAGACAGCATGTAAGTTAAGGGCCCTGAAGGACATGTGTTTGCTGGTCTCTGGCCATCCCCTTCTCTGCGTGTATGTCCCTGTGGCGCATTCGTTTGACGGGAGGTGTGCGGACAGGCCAAAGATTGGAAGGCTTGACAGCAACGAAGATGAGAAAGACACAGGCGTGCAAGCTTTGAGACATATTGAATATTGAGACTGTTAGAAAGTTGCTTGCTCGACCCACCTAGCCCTTTCTAGTCAGCTGTGACGCTTTAAGTATGGGCAGCATGTGCAAATTGCAATATGTTTACATCTGAGCACCTCCAGATTTCCCAAGAACCTCTTTCAAAAATGAAGGCTCCAAATCAAAGCGTGCATCGATACAGAGACAACTGCAATGCCAATTTGGCTCACAAAGCGTGGCGGTCTCCCGACTGATCAAACGGTCAGCGCAGGTGTCCAGGAAACGTCTTCAATGTCAGTTTGAGTGAGCTGGGGCCCCGTACAGGTCGATGGCCAGGAGGACGGCGACTGGCTTCCAACCATGCAGGAGCTCCTCAGTTTGAGAGCATGACATGGCCTGGCATCTCCTCTCTGCGGTACTCTGAAGGTGTTGCCGCCACCTGCCTTAAATGGGCACAGGAAGAACAGAATCTCCTCCAAACAGTTTTCTGAATTATTTCCCTGCCGCCCTTTTACCAGCAGCATGGAAAACAAAGTCTTTAGCTTTGAGCTAAGTCCAGCCTACGCATGCGAGAACAACGCGAAACGTAGAAGTTACACTGTAGCGTCGCGCTTGCGACTTGTGGCTAGTGACGTCAAGCTGGACTGTCGTACAGCTCATTTCGAGGCACTGCGCATGAGTCAAATTCCTGCCCACAGGATCAGAGTTTTGGAAAGACCCAGCCTTGGATGCCCGATTTTGTTTGAATGCTTTCCAAGGCTTTGTGACAAGCATGATTCCAGTAATTGCTTCAAGTGGTTTCTACACAATCCCCCGAAGCGAGCGTCTCCCTTAAACAGGATCCTCAGGCGAGGATGCTGATCTGAAAGCAACCCATCCCTCTTCCAGGCCAACCTGCCTCGTTCAAGGCCTGCATGGCCTTCTCGATCGTGTATGTTACAGCCTTGTGAGCACTGGAACGCCAAAACAGGTGCTCAAGATTGGAAATTGCTCACGGCAATGAAGGCTGAAAAGTGCACAGGATCTGCTGACAGCATAGAGCAACAATTTGTTTTGGTTACAGCCTGACATAGCAGCAGTGGCATCAGCAGTGCAGTAGCCGAAGACGGCAGGAGGACGACTGGGAAGCGCGACCAGCAGACAAGAGCAGCATCAATAATGAAGGGCACAGCTGGGTATGAGCAGGAAGACATAGGAAGACACGCCGAGGATGCACAAAGCCAGTAGCCTCCAAGGCTTCCTGTGGGGCCTCATCGGCTTCCCCCCAGGCCTCGGCTGGACCTGGGCCGCAGCGGTGCGTCGACCATTTTGAAGCGAATTGATCAAGGATTTTGTGGGAAGAGTTGCTGGGCACGGAGTGGCTGTTCAATCATCTTGCAGATAACTACGAGCCGCAGCCTTCGGCTTTTGTGTCTGCCTGTCTGGAACAGCTTGTGGAAGCTGGGGAGTGGACGTCCCTTCTGAAGGGACACATCTTCCTGAAGACTCAGAAGTGGTGATGCCTCAGGTCTGCCGTGGATTGCCGTGCACACATGGAAAAATGTGAGGAAGTGTAGCTACATTGCGGCTACATGCAAGTCCCAAACAAACACAACCCTGGACGTCTTAAGCTTTCGAGCCGAAGCTGCAAAAGGCTGCACATCCCAGCCAGTTAAACATAGACTTGCGATGATCTACGCCTTTACGCGAACCCTCGATTGCCATCCACCTTCTGAATGGGACCTCGCATACCGTGTACATACCGTGGAGTGAAGTATTCACACGGGCAATTGCAAATCCAGGGCACAGAGGGCTTCCTTGCCAGCTTGCGGGAGCGGCCACAGCGGCCCAAATAGACTGTAGGCACATCTGTACCTTCGTGACTTTGACTCAGAGTCCCTCTGCAAAGGAGTGTGGCAGCCAGCGTCCCCGAACGTGTATCAACATCAGCACCATGTTTCAGCTAAGGCATAAGTGCGAGATGCATGTGGCGATGCTCCCCTTGGCAAGGCAGGTTCCTCAGCAGTTAACGAATTCCAGGCGCTAGGGCTAGGGCGCTAGGGGCGAAATGGTTCTAGAATCTTTAATTTCCAGGGGGTTGGGCAAACTTTCCCGAAAACTGAGGGTCTTCGATGTTAGTGGTAAGCAGGTGACAACCGAACCTGTCGAAAGTGGCCGTGGCAATATTTTTGTAAGCTGTCAATCCCCCGCCCTCCCGAATAATGGATAATTACCTCCAATGGCTTACCCTGCCGGAAATTGCTTTTACAGGGGCGGGACTACATGAATGTCTACTTAAATAGGTCTACACTGATTTTCACAAGTATAATTTGTTTCTGAAGCTACCCAGGGGCCGGGGGAGATAAGTCCCTCCCGCAACAGTAGATACACCGCTTTTTCATCGGGGAGGATGTTTATCGGGAGGGATTATGCCTTTCGGCTACAAACATCATGACTGTCACCCTTCGCACCTCGTATCGCATGAAACGAATCCCCCATGTTTCTGCAGTAGTCGCTACCTTCGGGATGCAACGCGTGGCATGAGTGGCAAAAGACGGAACGAAAACGCAGCCCTGCCTCGAATACCCGCTCTCTTTGCTTGATTTTGCAAATGTCCACCTATGCGGGACCAGCTGCTCGCGAGGGCCCGCGCACTTCTGTGAGGTTTACAGCGCCGCTGAGCGGATGTGCGGGGAGGCCTCTGTTGTACCTCAGAATGCCACAACTTGTTGAGGTTTTGTGGGTTGCACGTTCTTTCAATAAGTTCATCTTGATAGGCGACCATATATCATCCTGCCAGGGCCTGCCGGCTAGTCTCAAGATTGCTGCCGGCAGCTGTTACGACTCAGCCGATTCGATTCGTTGACAAAAGCTCCACTGCGAATGCTCAGGCCGGAGTGCTGGGTGAGAACCATGCTCTTGAAGCCAGCGTCGATAGTCTTCCCGCTTCCTGCGCACCAAATTGACATGCGGCGGTGCCCACGAAGCTATTGAAGCTGGAACCCTGAGCTAGCTTGGCCACCCTTGTCCTTTACTCTTTTTTCCCCTGTGCCGCTCTCTTGTTTGACGTTTCATGCACGTCTCAAACAAGTCTTACCGATTGCCTCTGTCACATCGTATTCAGTGCGAGGGTATCAGCCCCGGGGTGGTCGCTATTCTTCGGCATGGACGGCTTTGACTTGGGCTTCTCTTCGATGTCTGTATTTGCAGCCATGGGATCGGGCCTATGCCAGCGCCACAGGCTCGGGAGGGTTGCAGGAGGTTTTTGTGGGAGGGGCATCTGGTCCCTCCGCTGCTCTCTCTGTTCCTTCGGGCTCTGCTGGGTTAACTGGCGGAGTGAGGGTTCCAACGCTTATGTCTTCTTCCCCCATTCCGATTCCTTCAGGATGTTCCCGCATCGTGATCAGAAAGTCTCTCTCTTCTTCTTCCTCCTCGTCTTCTTCTCTTTCTTGAGGAATCACATAGGAGGTGTTTGCTGTTCTGAACTTCACAGGCTCGTACTATTCGTGCTAAAGTAGCATGGTACCTTCTCATGTTCAAAGCGCAGCATGGCCTCCGCAAGCGCCGTGTGCGCTCAGAAGCTCGACAACACTTTTCGAAAAGTGAGTCAAGCACGGCCTGGAACTGTTGGTTCCATGCATTCACTTTTCACTGAAGTATCAATAAACCAAAGCCGAACATGTCCCAATTCTGCGACTCCCAAGCGCCTCGTTACCTGCGGGATCCGCCAGCGCAGGGTCACACGGAGGCTCCGGCCGCAACATCGCTACGTATCTCTGCGACATGAAGTTCTGAGGTGCCACTAGCTGCAAAAACTGAACCCAATCGCGTCAAATTCTGATCGCGGCTGGCATGCATATTTAAAACTCCTGTAGTCCAACGAGAACCGGAACCAAACCCCCATATGGCCATATGGTTCAAATTCCAACATTCTAGGCAAGCTCCAAACTGATGAACATGGAGGGCAGACCTGGAAGCATGAGCACTTGAGGCAAAACAGCCGCATGCTCTGCAATCCAATCACCGGCGCTTGTGTGTCAAGGCGCCTCCGTGACAAGCCGAGTCTCCTTCTGCTCTGGAGTTTCCTGCGCGCTGCTGATGTCTGGGTCAAGTGAATCAACAATGATTTCGCGCGACACGGTATGCATTATTTCCAGAAGCTTGCTTCGGATGCAAGACAGCATATATTTCTTCGGTCTAGGGTCTTTGTTCCCTGGCCAGAAAAAGGGAAAGGCGTTTCATCATGGTAGGGCTATATCTTATGTAGTCCTACGGCACAGCATCTAGACCTAGGTTAGATCAAAATCTGAGCTATACGGTGTCACTGGTAATGCTCATTTTGTAATATCTAAATAATCATATATGCATGTCTCCAAAAGGTTCTAGATTTCTACTTAGCTACTACATTTCATTCTTCATCCAACATATCTAGTACTAAGTCTGCACAATGAATGCGGTCTTGTTCGAACTGCCTCTCGTAGAAGGATCCCAAGTCTGGCGGCCACAACTTTGGCAATAGTGTCACTGACACTTGCATGACGTTGTACATTGATTGCTTTTCATCAATACGAGCGTTTTCGCTGCTGACGACCTCGCGATGCCAGCATCTTTGTGACGGAATGGCGCAGCAAATCTCACCATGATGTCAGTTAGTTGATGATTCTTGGTGTAACGGCTAATTCCAATGACACCTCTGTCCACCACCTGAAAGGAAGGAAAGAGAAGATGACAGGTTTGACAGTACCGCGGAGACATGCTGGACCTACCAGGCCAAGTGCCTGAGGCCACAGGAGATGATCTGCAAAGTCATGGCAGCCATGAGTCACGACCATCATTAAATGTCCGGGAGACGGCGCCCAAACTTTTAATCTCACAGGTCTCTATCAGCAGTCAAACAAAAGCCTCAGAAGAACTCTCGTGCAGTTTCAGCAGGTTGGAAATCCCAAAGCCTTGAACGATCTGAAGAAGTGGGACCGAGTGGTGCCTCTACCACGTTTGCCATCGTGACCCTCGCAGCCTCGACGAAGCTCTTCAAGGAGTTCGCGGAAGTCTGCCGCGACAAATTCGGACTGTCTGGCATGGTCAAGGGCTGCGTGTGCGGGGCCAAGGGGAGGAATGACTGTATGTAACCGGAGAAAACATCACAAGGTAGATTTGCTTCGCTGGGTCTGATGGCTGCTGATTGGTGCTCATTGTGCAGCCTGGTTGGCCGCAAATCAAACTAATGTTCACCTGCAAGGCATCGCAGCCAAGCAGCCGCACACAACCGAGCCGTCCTGAAACTGAGCTAGATCTGAAAGCTAACCGCTCTGGAGTCTAAAGACGGAAGTTTGGACAACTGCAGGTTTCGATCCGGCTCTCTGACAGCTTCCAAGCTTCACTGAGCCAGCGGCCCTGGCAGCACGACCCCTAGCCTATCTGATCCTGTCTGCAGATGTGCACAAAAAAACAATTGGCAGGTGACCAGTTTGTATCTCGAGCCTCAGGAGACACTTTGACAAAGTTGGCGCACACTTTGCCACGCGCGGAAGCTAGCTGAGAAGCAAAACGCTGACAGCTGGAAGCTGTGCAAACCCATGCAGTGTAGAAGTAGTGTAGAGGACTACCTGCCAGCTTGCTAATTCCTGACCTTCCCTTCGCTTGCCATTCAATCCGGCCTATCGTCATCATGCCTTCTTCAACAGTCACCGACAAAGGCTCCAACCGAGGCCGCTCCGGAGCCGGATGAGGTTGCCTCAAGAATTCTGCCGCTGTCAAAAACGCCAGAAAAACATTCGCAGGGTAGGGCGACCCTACGTTCTTCTCTCCCTCGGTTCTCCATGCCCTTGGATCTCCCCCTTCTTCTCTGCTCCACTTCCCAATCCCTTTAATTCCCTTTATACCTCACTGTTGCAAAATTAAACACTGAAGGACGCGGGACGTTTCAAGAACATACTTTGCAGGAATTCGCGTCACAGGCAAGAATATTCATTAAGACTCGATCAGGAGTGCGGTGAGGAGAGGGATGTGGAGGGCTGATCTCGAATGGACAGGCATGCTTGCAGCTACTCTCACAGTAGCTATCGCAGAGAAGTGCTTGGCTTGCTGCGGGGCTGTCTGCGCTTGGAGCTCCACTTGCACCTCGGCCATGGGCCATACAGGAATGTAGAGGGATTCCGAAGGATTGCGAATGTCCAGACAATCCGTGCGCTTCGTTGTTCTGGCTAGACTGAGAAGATGCGAGTACATCCCGTGACGAAATACATGTCCCTAGGTGCCATCTGAGAGGAGGCATCTAAGATGAAGAGGCTCCAGGAGTCGCACATTCCTCATCTCAGCGGCAAGCGATGACCTGTGTTGTTAGGATATGTTGGCAGCCCCAAGATGCAAGAGGCGTGCTGACAGGATGCAGCAAGCAAAGTGATCCCGAAGCCCTGGGGCTAATCAGGTCTGTGCACCCTGCAAGAGCATTCGCCGCTCACATCCCTTCATAGGTCTACGATGTCTCTCTCGAAGGTACATAATTTACATCTTAATGTGCCAAATAAGCATCTTTTGTACAGGTATGTACAGGTTCTGCTGAACGCCTAAGCTGTCTAGAGGCTCCTGGGCTGCAAAATACAGGACATCAACCCTTTGCATGAGGACGACCCAGCCCTGTGACTTCAACTGAATCACACGAGGCCTGCTGTCCCGGCTGCTGTGCAAATTGAGCCGCTTTGCCTTCTAATCAGGCTAGCAGCTCTGTACAGCACGAGCTGGGTAGGAGCTGCAACAAGAACATACTGCTATTCAATGATCGGATTTGTCAAGTGGTTGCCGGTTGATGTAGGTGTCCTACGTCAAAGATCTGCATGAGTAATGCAGCTGCATGCTCAAATTACCACGCCGCTGCTGAGGCGGCTGCTGCCACAGCACAAACATGCACAAACAGCCGTCACATCTGCAGCCCAAATACGCTGGAGTACACCAGCCAGGCGAAGAATACAGAAAAGATCCATCTGGTGTCCTGCGTCCGCTGTGGACTTTTGGGAGGCTTCTTCTGGAATTCTTATTGAGCTTGTTTTGCTTGGGCTGTTCGGTAGAAGAAGCCACGGCCCAGCAAGCGCTCCTCTACTTGCCGTACAAAAATGACACGAAAAGCACTAGCAAGGCCCGACTCAAAAAGTTCTTTGTCCTTTCAGCAGCTTCGAGCGACCAGTCCACGATTACAAGGTTATAGCTGAGATTGAAGATTGTAAGCTTTAGAATTGCCATTAGCTGTAAGTGAAATCAAACTACAAGAATATGGACGATTGTGCAGATGCCTCGATCTCTGGGAAAACATTCTACTGGCTTCTATTCTTACAGCTAATGTCAGCTAATGTTGAACCTAGACCTAGATAGATCTTCCAGCGGTATCCAGCGGTGAGTGTGGGATGATACCGTTCTCTGCGTTCATTATTCTTTGGATTCGTGGAGCACCCAGCAGTTCGATTTGAACAGCGTGTAGACGCACGGTTCGAGTCCTGCGTAGGCAGGAAGTGCCATGCCAGCGATTCTGTCCTGTCAGGTGCCGGCTCAACATGCTCGACAAGCTGGGCTTATACATCTTGCCAGCCATAACTATGTCACATAACCCAGTTGTCCAAAGTCATCTCAGTAGACTGCAAGGAGGCTCTCATCGCAGCAATGATTCATGTGATTTGGAGCTTCCGATATCAGAACAAATTTTACAGCGGACAGAAATGTAAGACATACCGCAGCACACACAACGTGAATATCAAACGTAAACTTTTTGGAGCGTCTCCGCTACTTGTACAAGCAATGGGTCCTGGATGCAAACCCTGTCAGCAACAACAGTCATTCAGTCATTCCTGTTGGAAGTTTGGCAGACTACAAATCTCGACAGTTTTTCTCACATTCAAACTGATGTTGACGGGGACAACTGCCTCATCTAAGTTTCTCACTCTGGAAGGCTCTCACTCAGGCGATTCTGCTCCAGCAAGTCCATGTCTTTACAAGAACATGGCGTCTAAATGCGTCTACGACAGTCTACAGTATCTCTCTGTTGCTCTCATACTTGCCTCCTCCCTCCCTCTGTCTCGTAGCCCGCTGCTGACCCTATCCGGAGCAATGCCGAGCGTGATGCTTGCTGCGTTGTTTTTGAATTTAAGTTTGGCATCAGCATGCTACGAGTACCCACTTTGCTGCTGCCCCGTTTAGAGTCTGGAAGCGATGTTTCCGATGGCTTGACCTCTATAGACTCCAAGCAGCTATGACCCAAGAACCTTCAAGAGGTCGAAATACAAATCTACACGACATGGGTTGTACTAATGGCGCTATCCTATTGCGCTACTGCCAGTCAAGCGCACCCATATACATTGCCATTCATTGTAATCCGCAGTATGCTTTCTACTATTTAATGGTCATGCGCTGCTGACTGGCTGGCTATTATGCGTGGCGAAACGAATGCTGCCCAGTGCCCGATATCCCCGCCGATGGCAAGCTGATTGTGCACAACACAACGGAGCCTTGTAAAGCGCGTTTTACCCCAAAGCCTGGGTTTGGGTTTGTAAATACAAGTTCCCTCAGTCACTCGGCACGTGAGCACCTTCTCGTGTGGCCATTGTAGAGGCGCCAAAGCCGGAAAGCCCTCAGCACATTCCAGCGACAGAGGTCATAATTACATCCTCGCGGAGCACAGCTGCTATTAACGAGTAATCACTTCACGTTATTAATAGAACCACCCCAATAATAAATAACAAGTCCAGGGCTCTAAATAATCTTCAGGATTATTTTCGAAGTGCGAAGACTTCTTTTAAAATTAGCCACTAATAAGTCCCTAAGCTGGAATTGTCCCTAATAAGGCCTTAATTAGGAAGAGTCCCTGATAAGGCCCTAATTTGGAATACAAGGAACTCCTGTCATTAATTAATCATTTCCTAGGCTTTCATTCGTGTTCTAACGCTTCTTTTTACTTATTCGTTAGTCTTTTGCTTAATAGTAACTCGATAATGAATTAATTTGCTGATTACTCTTTAATTACTTAAATATTTGATTCAGTGATTACTGAATCTTTGCGAATTTAACTCGTGGTTTCATTCGATTATTTCTACTAATCATGAATACGTACATGGAGAAATTCTTTTATTTGATTTTAAAGGAATTTACAGGCAGCCCTACCAAAGTCTTTCAATAGATATCCTCCCCTATCTTCCCCTAATAATGAATCATTTCTGCGCCCCCGGACTATTTATTATTAGGTGGGGGTGGGAGGGGGGGCACGTCGTTTGTTTTTAGGGGGAAGCGATTAAGTCAGACCCAACATGATCTAATGAACTTCTGGGTGAGAAAGCTGGCTTTCGCTGCCATGGACCTCCAACACAAGAAGGAATCATTTTCAATCTTGGCTTCGCCGAGGCCTCAACAGCTTCATCAAATCTCCACCTTGCCAAGCATGCTGGGCTGTCAACAATGCCTCTTGCAAATGTGAAGCAGCGTGGCACATACACAAGTGCGCGCAATTTCTACTCGCTCTTGATTTCACCATCCTAAGTCAAGCTGGTTTCATACCTGCCTCCCATTGCCAAGCCAGCCGTGCTGAGGGCAAGAGACCCCCGTGTCAGCCGACCCAGGACCTGTGTCGGCTGCATTCGGCTGCATGCCCTTCAGCCGGCCATCTGTTGAAACACTTGGCATGGTGAGCAACGACTGGGTGCAGGTGCAGGCCTTCTCCATCTCGGCATTCTGAGCCACAATGGCCTGGCATGTTTGCAGACATTGTGGGTTAGGGCCTCCTTCTTTGCATGCTCTTGCACATTTAATTGAATCGAGCTCTCTCTACGAGTTGCCACGGTGCAAAAATGCCCTTCGCACCCGTGATTTGCGCCTGCCACAGGTAGAAGAACCTGACCAGTCATGAGTGGAGAATTGCAATAGATATCGCCGCGTCACAGGGAGAGAAACTGGATGCGTGCGCGGCTTCTGCATCAAGGCGCCAGCACCAAGCTCGTGTGGGGACCGGAGCGTTCTTGTACTATGCAGGGGAGCTTTGCAACATGCCCACACTCTTCGGTCCAAATGGCTGGGAACGGAGCCTTTCCGCCTTAATCATGCATCAATCCCGTATTCCGTGAGACCCGAAGCCCCCTAAAGCATCCGCATTCCACTTTATCGGGTCATCCATGCCCTAAACTTGCCCTAGACATTCTATCACTATGTCACTACAGCAATGCTCCGGTTGCAAGAACATCCATGCCTCAAGAACTACAACATCGTCAATACCCGAAACGCAGGTTCGCCTCTCGCTGCCTCTAACCTTCAAGCCTGTTCACTCTTGTGAATCCCTGCTGCAAGCAGGGGGTTGCGTCGCGTTTGCTGGTTGTGGATGTAATGCATACCCAGGACCCAGTGGTTTGAGGTGCTGGTCCCCACTTGTACGCTTGTTTGTCAAAGGTTGAAAGTTGATGAGACTTCTTCAGACACCAGGTTTTGGGTGGCTTCCTTCCCTGGACTGGGAATCTACGCAAGTGTCTGAGTATTAATACATTTGCAGCAAAGTTGCTCTGCGAGGTCATAGGGCCGTGATCTGTCGGCCACACGTCGAACCGCGAAGCGCTTGACGCTGTGGTCCTCCAGCTTGGCGCGGCAGCACGACATGTCACGACAAAGATATTTCCAGTACTGCTTGGCGACCAATTGCCCATGCACCAACATAGCAGAGTTACACATTTGACAAAGCCTGGACATTCAGGTTCTGTGCAGGCAGCAAGGAGTTCAGCAGCTCCTGGCTAGCGACTAGCACCTCGAACCTCCATACACTTCCCAGGGTCCTGAAGCACCCGCAGCCAACCTCAGATCTAGATGTGTAGCCCAAACCACTGATCCTTGCAGGCTGAATTGCTTGCAGCGAACCAAACCAGCACGCTAGTACTAAAGACCGCACGAAGTGTGATATCTATATATGTAAATATCTATATATATATATATATGTTTATCTATTTATTTATTTTCGTTTCTCGCAATGCTGCGCGGCAAAGGCCAAGTGGCCAGAGAATGCCATGAAACGCAGCCACCGGTTTTCAGAGGCCTTCAGGACAAGCTGTGTGCAGCACGCTCTACTCAACGCTTGTTGCGAAAGCCGCTGTGAAGCTCGCAGAAGTGTTAGGGCAACGCAAAAGGCCAGCCAGTAATAGGCTGCAGACCTGGCCTGGCATTTCGCTATGGTGAACTTCCTGGCGCGGGAAAACTTGTCGTAGTTTGCCGTGGCTAATCACCCCTTCCCTCCCCCGTCCCTTTCCCATCCTCTCCCTCCCACGTCCTGGTCAGCTCGATGCGCTGACAGACCGCCGCCCACATGGCCTTAAGATACAAAATTCTGTAGTGCGCGCGACCTTATGGGAAGGCGGGCCGGCATGTAATCTGGATTTATTGCTTCTAGCCTCTCTACATGGTGCAGCTGCGAAGTCACGAAACCTATCGCAAGCCAATTCCTAAGGCTCAGAGCCCTAAACGCGCTGAAATCGATTAGCAAAAAACGCGATGCAGCAAGCAAAGAGTTCATGTGCCCTGATTGAGTGCTCACAATGAAGCCCCCGCACCAGCGTTCTTGGCAGCACTTCCAACGGGGTTTGAATCTGGAGAGATGGAGCTGTTGTGGCTACCGGAAGTGCTACTGAAAGCAGGGCAGGGGCCTGGTTCGCGGGTGAGGGGCTTTTGCTGGCCAGAAACCATAAGAGGAGGGTTGCAGGTTGCAGGTGGCAGCTGGCCTCCGCCTCATCCATAGCTTTCGTCATTGTGAAGACTGCAGCCTGCAACCGCTGTTCACCACTTCCAGAGACACAGCGTACCAGGATGCGTAACTTTGCGGCTAGCTCACATTCAGGGTCCATTGTTGCTTTGAAGAGACGATCTTCTCTGGCACCAAGCCTCTGATATCTCTTTTCTTGCAGAAGACTGGGATTCGTGGTTGGACGTGCCTGGAAGTGCAGAAGCCCGCTGACTTTATTACCTTCACATTTACCTGGATGATCCTTGATGCCTTGGCTTGGTCCTGCAGGAGCGCGCGATTGTCATGGATCCTCTCCTGGTTGCAGAACAGCTGGGTGCAAACCCGAACCGTTGAAGGCTAATAAATTACCAGCGAGCATCCGAAACTGGCTTTCATATGTTGCTACCTTCTAGGCTGCAAGTGAGGACAATACATCGTTTGGCAGCTCAAGCACAAGTGAGCCTCGGCCTTGCTTGCAATATCTGATTCCGTGGAAATATGCAGGAAGTTGGAGGAAACAATCTTTTCAAGGAGTCCATTCATTCCTGACAGTTGGGTCACTACAAAGAAATGCGCACAGAAACCAACTCTTGGCAGTTGAGTTAACATGTCCTCCTCTGAGCGTGGATCTTCGCCTGCGTCTTCCTCAGATAAACCAAGCCAAAGCCCGACCCAAAGCAACAACCAGATTGCAGTGGATTCACTTCAATCTGGCTTCATGCGTGGAACACGCCGACCAAACTGCAATGTACCTACCAAATCAGTTCACAAACCCTTTGTTGCATCAAAATGCTGACCATGCTGCAGTTCCTTTTTTGAGTTTTCGCGCTTTGACAGGAGCTCCGGTCAGGAAGAGAGAGAGAGAGAGAGAGAGCGAGAAATGGATAGAGAAGCAGAGACAGAGAGAGAGAGAGACACAGCCAAGGCCATGAAGTGCGCAAATTGGGCGGCAATGCTGTTGTTTGATGTCCACATAGTCTTTCACCCAGATTGTTGTTGATTTGTGGTACCGGCATTGCCTCTGAATCAAAGTTCCTGTCAGCGGCTTGTCCTGTACGCATTTGTCTAGTCCACATTTGACAAGGCATCGCATCCTGCAGGCTGAAATCGACTCAAGTTGGCCGGCCTCCTCTTCCAACCACCGATCGCACTGAAAGGCAAAGCTGTCGCGTTCCGCATCTTCCTCAGCAAAACGGGCAACTTCATGACTCGATGCTACACGATGTTGGCAGGTACTAAAACAAGGTGATTCCACAGCTTGCTTCCTGCTCTGCTTTCTTTTCTTATCAGTGGTGGAATGACCAAGTGAGCCATGACCTAAACGTCCCTAAGAATTCGAACCTTTTGTTCTTAATCAACGTGCTATCGCCGCCGCCACTCGCCATCTGACGTGAACATACGTGAGCCAGGATTGGGCAGACTCGGCTGCATCTCTCCACCGTTAAGGCTGCGGGCTATTGTCGAGTGATTTTGGGTTGCAAAACGCTTTGCGCACCTGACGCAGCCACGCGCACACATGCTTTCAACCGTAAACTCATGACTGTGCGTCACAATCCCCAAATCTCAAATCGCAAGGGGTGCCCTAAGATTTTTCAGAGAATCATTTCCAAAGTCATCGTCTCGTCTTCTTGTTCTTCTTTATTTCGGCGGGCAACGGCATCCTAATATTATCTCACTTAGATTCAGGGTAAACTGCACATGTGGGGTTCTCCGGTCCTTTAATTTTTGATGCGCTGGGCCTAAATTCTTATTTGATGCTTGTAAAGGTTTTTTTGATCCTTCATCCCTGTCATGCACTTGATTCTCTGAAAAGAATCTTAGGGGGACACTCCTTGCGATTTGAGATTTGGGGAAATGATTTTGTGAAAAATCTTCGGGGGACACCCCTTGCGATTTGAGATTTTGATATTTGATTCTCTGAAAAAATCTTGAGAAACACCTCTTGCGATTTGAGATCTGGAGACTTGATTCTCTGAAAAATCTTAGGGCGACACCCCTTGCGATTTGAGATTTGGGGAGATATTTCTCTGAAAACATCTTAGGGGGACACCCCTTGTGATGTGAGATTGGGGGACTTGATTCTCTGAAAAAATCTTAGGGGGACACCCCTTGCCATTTAAGATTTGGGGACTTGATTCTCTGAAATCATCTAACGGGGATACCCCTTGCGATTTGAGATTTGGAGACTTGATTATTTGAAAAATCTTACGGAGACACCCCTTGCCATTTAAGATTTGGGGATTTGATTTGCTGACAAATCTTAATTAAGTCTTAAGGGGACATGATTGTCTGACAAATCTTACGGGGACACCCCTTGCGCCCGAGTTGAAGAGCTTCAAGATGCCGGCCCTTGGAGGGGCCCAGGATGAAGAGCTTGAAGAAGCCGGCCCCTGCAGGGGCCCGCTTCAAGATGCCGGCCGTTGGACCGGCCCAAGATAAAGAGCTTTAAAATGCCGGCCGTTGCAAGGGGCCAGAGTTGAACAGTTTCAAGATGCTGGCCCTTGGAGGGGCCCGGGATAAAAAGCTTTAAGATGCCGGCCCTTGCAAGGGGCCCGAGTTGAAGAGCTTCAAGACGCTGGCCCTTGAAGGGGCCCAGGATAAAGAACTTTAAGATGCCGGCCCTGCAGGACCCGAGTTGAAGAGCTTCAAGATGCCGGCCCTTGGGGCATCGAAGCGCCCCTTGCCTGTCTACACACTAGGATAAGCCAGCGCTTCCACAACCAGCCACGCAGATCACACCAGATTTGGTCCACATGACGGCCACCGGATTTTCAGGGAGGTCGCGGAACCCAACGGGAACCGATGAACCGAACCGCTGGAATCGGGGACTGCGCCGAACTGCAATGATCCGCATTGAAACCGGAACCGGTCGAACCGAAACGGCGGGCAATTTCTAGTTCGTAATTTCTAGGGTTTGGAGCTGGCTTGGGGTTAGCGGTTGATCCCGCCAGCCACCTTTCCTTAAAACCCTAAGCCCTTGCACTTTAAGCACCCAACCCCAAATCCAAAAAAACTCTAAGCCCCCATAAGCCTTAAAGCCCAAATCAACTCAGGCGTATTTTGGATGCAAACCGCCATCCACGTGGGGTCGGGCGAAGTCGTTCTAATCCCAGAACAGATACTTTCAAAATGAATATTCTGACTTCGAGTTTTAACATCGAGCCGGTTCTACAGTCGCATTCAGCGAGAAGTTTTTGCTGCATGCCAGGATTATACCATGCTTTGCTGACTTCTAAATCACTGCACAGCTTGCACGGAACAGCTTTAAAGATGACACGCAGCGAGTCAAGATGCAGAATGCGGCAGCTGGAGTGGGGTGGCTAGAGGGGTGACTGGAGCAGGTGGCTGGAGGGGTGGAGCTGGAGGGGTTGAGTGTGGTGGCTGGAGGGGCGGCTAGAGGGATGGCTGGAGGGGGGGCCGGGGAGGTGGCTGAGCTGGAGGTGCTGCTGGAACCACAAAGCACCAATCTCATCTGTCTCGCTCGAGTGCCCAGCTGCAGCCAGCCCCAGGCCAAGGGCCCGCCGCCAAGAACCGCAGACAACCGCGAACTGCAAGAACAAGAAACGCGAAGAAACCTGAACCGTGCAGAACCCAACCGCCTTTGAACCGAACCGCTCCGAAACGCCCTTTGTGCGAACAGAAACGAACCGAATAGAACCGTGTACCTGGATTTTGGGGTGTTCCCTGCGCCAGAGTTAAAGAGCTTGAAGATGCCGGCCCTTGAAAAAGCCAAGGAGAGAGAGCTTTAAGATGGCGGCCCCTGCAGGGGCCTGAGTCTAAGGGCGTCAAATGTTAGCTTTTAGAAGGGTCCAGGACAAACAGCTTGAAAATGCGGGCTGAGTTGAAAAGCTTCAAGATGCCGGCCCTTGGAGGGGCCAAGGGTAAAAAACTTTAAAAAGCCGGCGCCTGCAGCGGCCCGCGTTGAATAGCTTCAAAATGCCCGCCCTTGGCGTGGCCTAGGATAAAGAGCTTTAAGATCTGCAGGGGCCCGAGTTGAAGAGCTTCAAAATGCCGGCCTTTGGAGGGGCCCAGGATAAACATCTTTAAGATGCCGGCCCTTGCAGGGGCCCGAGTTGAAGAGCTTCAAGACGCCGGCGCTTGGAGAGGCCCAGGATAAAGAGCGTTAAGATGCCCGCCCTTGCAGGGGCCCGAGTGGAAGAGCTTCAAGATGCCGGCCCGTGGAGGGCCCCAGGATGAAGAGCTTGAAGATGCCGGCCCCTGCAAGGGCCTGAGTTGAAGAACTTCCAGATGCCGGCCCTTGGAGGGGCCCAAGGGTAAAGTTAAAGAAATTTGAGATGCCGGCCCTTGGAGGGGCCCAGGATAAACAGCTTTAAGATGCCGGCCCTTGCAGGGGCCCGAGTTGAAGAGCTTCAAGACGCCGGCCATTGGAGGGGCCCGGGATGAAGAGCTTTAAGACGCCGGCCCTTGGAGGGGCCCGAGTTGAAAAGCTTCAAAATGCCGGCCCTTGGTGGATCGAACCGCCCCTTGTCTGTCTCCGTATTAGGATAAGCCAGCGCTTCGACAACACCAGCCACGCAGATCACACCAGATTTGGTCCACATGACGGCCACATTTGCCGGATTTTGGGGTGTTCCTTTGCGCCGGAGTTAAAGAGCTTGAAGATGCCGGCCCAACTCCAAGCCCTTAGAGGGGTCCAGGATAAAGAGCTTTAAGATGGCGGCCCCTGCAGGGCTTTGCGCTGAAGTGCTGGCCCTTGAAAGGGCCCAGGATAAAGAATTTTAAGATGCCGGCACCTGCAGGGGCCCGAGTTGAAGAGCTTCAAGACGCCGGCCCTTGGAGGGGCCCGAGTTGAAAAGCTTCAAAATGCCAGCCCTTGGTGGATCGAACCGCCCCTTGTTTGTCTCCGTATTAGGATAAGCCAGCGCTTCGACAACACCAGCCACGCAGATCACACCAGATTTGGTCCACATGACGGCCACATTTGCCGGATTTTGGGGTGTTCCTTTGCGCCGGAGTTAAAGAGCTTGAAGATGCCGGCCCACCTCCAAGCCCTTAGAGGGGTCCAGGATAAAGAGCTTTAAGATGCCGGCCCCTGCTGGGCTTTGAGCTGAAGTGCTGGCCCTTGAAAGGGCCCAGGATAAAGAGCTTGAAGAAGCCGGCCCCTGCAGGGGCCCGAGTTGAAGAGCTTCAAGATGCCGGCCCTTGGAGGGGCCAAGGGTAAAAAACTTTAAAAAGCCGGCGCCTGCAGCGGCCCGAGTTGAATAGCTTCAAAATGCCGGCCCTTGGCGTGGCCTAGGATAAAGAGCTTTAAGATCTGCAGGGGCCCGAGTTGAAGAGCTTCAAAATGCCGGCCTTTGGAGGGGCCCAGGATAAACAGCTTTAAGATGCCGGCCCTTGCAGGGGCCCGAGTTGAAGAGCTTCAAGATGCCAGCCCGTGGAGGGGCCCAGGATAAAGAGCTTTAAGATGCCGGCCCTTGCAGGGGCCCGAGTGGAAGAGCTTCAAGATGCCGGCCCTTGGAGAGGCCTGGCCCCCATGTAGGAAGCCCGAAACCGGTTGTTTTGGGTATGTATGTATGTATGTATGCATGCATGCATGCATGCATGTTCATCTGCATATTCATTCACATGTCCTGAAAAATCGACCGAATTTTGAGGATGCTCCGTATGGGAGCGCAATTTTGGATGAAACATCGACGACTTTTTAAGGATGCTCCGCGCGGGAGCGCGATTTTCTTCAAAATTTTCAGGATGCTCCGCGCGGGTGCACGATTTTCTTCAGAATTCTCAGGATGCTCCACGGGAGCGCAATTTTCTTCAAAGTTTTCAGTATGCTCCGCACGGGAACGCGGATTTGAACAAAAAAATGAAATTGTGAGGACGCTTCGGACGGGAGCGCAATTTTCTTCAAAATTTTCAAGATGCTCCGCACGGGAGCGCCACTTTCTTCAAAATTTTCAGGATGTCCGCACGGGAGCGCCATTCCTCCAAAATTTTCAGGATGCTCCGCACGGGAGCGCGATTTTTCTCAATTTTTTTGGGTCGCTCTGCACGGGAGCGCGATTTTGTTCAAGATTTGCAGGATGCTCCGCACGGGAGCGCAATTTTCTTCAAAATTTTCAGGATGCTCCGCACGGGAGCGCGATTCATCTCAAAATTTTCAGGCTCCTCCGCAGAGGAGCGCAATTTTCTTCAAAATTGGGACAAAGAAGACGAGCTTCAGAAGAGAAATGGTATAGGATCCATCCACTGAATGCTCAGATTTGGAAGGACGAAGTCGACGAATCCTATACCAAAGCTATACCGGAGCCCTCCGCTAAATACCGCCATCTTAATCCCAGAGAACCATCACGAACGAAGAACACCTGGACTCGCTTGGTATAGAATTGGTATATATTGGTATAGAACCCTCGACATCATAGTTCATAAATGATCTAAATTTTCCGAATGCTCCGCACGGGAGCGTCATTTTGATCGAATTTGATGATGAAAAATGGCCGAAATTTCAAGGATGCTCCGCACTGGAACGCAATTTTTGAAGATATAACGACCATGACGACACGAAAACGCGGCAGTCTCGAACGGGAGCGCAATTTTTGAGTAATTGTTGAGTAAGCAAAACTTGGAATTTTGAGGATGTCCCGCACGGGAGCGCAATTCTGCTCAATCAGGGGCGCGGCCCGTTCGGTACGGGACCCCTCTACCAAGACTACTTTAAAGGCAAAGTCACCTATGCTTTGGACCAAAAATCAATACAGAGCGCCGATTTTTGGAGGATGCCGAGCGAGAGCGCAATTTTGAAGCGAACAAGGGCACGTTTGCGCGACGGAAGAGCACGCAGGCATGGCGGGCGACAGCACATCAAACAACTAGAACCCCACAGGTATGCGGGGAGCAATTGTTAGACGTCAAAAAATCTTTTGTTCTAATTTCAGTAGGGGCAAAAAGGCAAAAATCCATAAGCAACTTTATTTCGTTGACGTCTAAGTAGCAGTAGTAGTAAGTAGCAGTAGTAGTAGTAATAATAATAGTAAATTACAGGGAATAATCTTTACATTTTAAACATCAAAGAACCTTTTGTACTAAATTCAATAGGGGCAAGGACAAAAGGCAAAAATCAAAACACAACTTTATTTCGTTGACGTCTAAGTAG
>CAJNIZ010044016.1:47981-58297 GCA_905231905.1 Symbiodinium pilosum
TGGTAATGGTAATGGTAATAGTAACAGTAATAGTAATAGTAATAATAATAATAAGTAATGGTACTAGTAATAGAAATAGTAATAATACCAGTAATAGTAGTAGCAAGAGCAGTAGCAGCAGCAGCAGTACGTAGTAGTACTGATAATAGTAGCAACCGCGATGGTAGGAGTAGTAGTGCTTAACGTAAAATAATGGAAAAAAAGCAAATGAAAAAACCATCGTAAAGTTGGAAAATTATGAAAAGCCAGAAAATGATGACAAAACATGATACATCAAGAAACATGATGAAAGCGGTGACAAATCATGCAAAATGCTAAGACATGCTGAAACTTGATGAAACATGAGAACCAACGATGAAAATCAAATAAAATCAAGAAATAGCATGACAAACAATGCAAAATGATGAGACATTGCGGAAACAGATAATCCGAAAAAATGTGAAAACCAACGAAAATGATGAATAAAGATGATGAAAACACATGGTGGACGTGGTAATGTCAAGACAAATGCTTGCGTGAATGTGTTTTGAAAAATAACCGCGGGGGGTTGGGGGGGGGCGGGGCATAGCCCCCCCAGCCCCAGTTGCAAAATTTGGACGAAAATTAGATACAACAATGTGCTTTCTTCAGCCGCTTTGATCTGGCAATGTGATGTGGCTAATGCTGAGAAGGAGATGAACTAAAACATAATCAAAATGATGAGAATGATGGAAAGCTAAGTTTCTTTTTTAATGGAAAATGGTGGACAATTAAGAACGTTCATTAAACATGATGAAAATTATCAAAAATCATGAACGACTCAGCAAAATCTCAAAATTCTGAAATGGCAAATGACAAAACACATGAAGTATGATGGAAAAGCATGCAAATCATGAACCCTGACAAATGAGAAAAATCAAGCAACATGTCAAGAACGTCATGTCATGAAAATGATGATGAATATAATGAAAAATGGTGGGGATTATCAAAGCTGATGACAACAAAGCTGATGACAGCTGATGTCAGATGATGAGCATTTTCTCCTTCCTTCATTCCTTCCTGCGTGCTCTCCTCCCGCCAGGGTGTAGGGTCGAAGCCCAAGCATCAAACAAAAACATCCCGGGGTGGTGTACCTTCCAGGAAGAAGGGGATTGTTTTTTTGATGCTTTAAACTTTTCTTTTCAATGCGTCTAAAGATTTTTCTATGCTTATCCGCCGACTCCTGGGGCGGCGCCCAGCAAGTGCATTGACTACCCAAGAAGCAGAAACTAAAGGGGGCTTAAGAGGCCCGTAAGTTTTGAAGGGCTTCAAAACAGGGAACCGGCTCTCTCGGTAAAGGGGGTTAGGAGCCCAGCGGACTCCTTCCTAGTCGGTTTTTTAAGCAAAAAATTGATCCGGCCGTTGTTTGGAGGGCAGGCGCCTTGGGATCCTCTTCCACAGCTCTGGTGGTAGGGGGCTTTGGAACTCCTGTAGATTCCGCCTGCTTTTTGGAGGGCAACCCCTGGTCGGCTCTGGGGGCAGGGAGTTTCTGAAGGGTTGGGGGCCTTCGTAATTCAAGGTCGCAATGTCCGCAGCGGCATCTCTGAAAGTGGATTGGCTGGTGAATGGGCTCGGAACTGAAAGGGCGCGGTCGCGAAACTATCGTGCACTTCCAGTGCCTACTTCTGACAATGGGATCTTCATGGTTAAGAGCCGTCGCGACCATCGGTTAGGTCAGGCAGCGTGCTACCACTACAGCTTAGAGATTGCAATGTGCAAGCGCCATGGACCTCAGGAACATGACACACTGCAGCAAGCAAGCTGGCCGCAGTGCCACACCGGCATGGCGAAAATGAATAAAAATGGGCTGTCGAGAAAAAAAGTCATGCATGAGAATGATGATGTTGTACTATCGCTAGCTATCGTGCACACTGCGCGAGCTGACACGGACGATCACTAATTCAAGGTTCAGATAAATTCCTGGCTAAGGCCAAGCAGCAATGAGGAAGCGCAGCCGACGTGGAGAGGACACGGATGGCAACTGCAAAGCAGGTAAAGTCTGTCTCTGGGAAAGCTGGGAACACTACACGTTGCCATCAGAACCTGTTCCTCACCAAACGCAAGACTTGGGGTTGCAAAATAACCCCTAAGTAAATCTCATATCCCTGCACACCATTATCGTCTTATTTTCCTCTCTATCGTTGTACAATGCTTCGGCATTACTACATCAATGCTAATATACGTTAGCACTGAACATCTACTTGTGCTTGCGCTGCACGCCGATAAGTATCGGGGCTTGGGGCTCAGCATGGGAGGTTAAGGTCAGGGCTAGCACTGTGAAGGTATGTTGGTTGATTCCCCGGTAATCGTTTTGAGTGCAAAGATCACCTTCGCCACACGGGTTCTTCAGCGCCTCATTTGCATTTGCAATGGCAGTGGAAAGTTTGGCAGGGACTACCATGACTAGCAAAGCCTATTTCTGGGAAACCAACATTACCCTCTTGATTATCGTTTTATCATCGTTTTGAACACCACCTATTTCACAAATTCTGGCCCTAGATCAGGGGACGTCGTGGTCTAGGCTCCGGGGCCTAGAGGCTAGACGGGGCAAGACCCAAATGGGTTGTCTTGAACAGTATCGTTGTTTCTTCATCTTATCGTTTTTCCAAGAAATGGAGATGGTGATGCAGTTGCAGGCCTATCCTTACTTAAATCTTACTAATACTGGGGTTTGTTTTGCAACCCCACTTGTACTTGTACTTATTGCGCCGGGGGGGCACAACCCCATAGCAGCATCTGTTGAAATCATGAAGACAAACAGGCAGTTCTAAGTAAAGGTGCATTTTACGTTCTTTACATGCGCCATCTGCGTGCCCTTTGACACAATATCAATCTCATACACGCTAAGCATTGACATCGAGACTTCGGTTTATGTGCCAATACCCGGCACAAGATCATTGTGGTTCCTGCACGGTTTGATGCCAAGGCTCAAGGTGCAAGCGGAAAAAGTCGGCACAAACCATCAAGACATGGCAAGAATCCAAAGGCAGGGCGCTCCCTGAACGAAAGTGGACATGAGAGGGACAGGAGGGTTGCTATTTGCTCTTACTAGCAAAACTCCGCTTCATGATGCCTGATGACTTTGAAGTACTGCTCTGCAACAGTATGTCCATAGGAAGAGCAGGCAGGAGCCTCACAAGCACAAGTGCGCGCAGGGGGGAACTCTAGACTGAAGTGATGAGACGAAGATCGACCAAGTACGGCCTAATTTGTCCCATACCAGCGCCAAGATTTTTTCTGAACGAAGCTTGCAACTACGGTCCGTCGTAGCGCCCACATTCAAGGCCCGAATGGCCCGGGTCTCATTGCAGCCCCCACACTGAAGCATCGAAGGCTGCATGTCTCGAAGTTATCCCTCTTCCATCCTCTTCCTGTTTCTTGCAACTGTTCCCAGAATCTTGTTTAGGCTGCCACCACGTCCGCGCAAACACATAGCTGCAAAATGTACATTCAAAGTCTCCTGACAGCTGCACAAACGTGTCATCCTGCGTGCGCTAGACCTTGCCCACAGTCACCCCTATTAATCAGACATTTAACAGGAACAAGCTGCGATCGCTTAGCCTTTGGCACGCAAGATGCATCATGATTCATGATTCGGCAGCCTTTGTCAACATCCGTGCTGCTTCTGAAGTCTCCCGGTAGGCGCGAGCCTCTGTCTTGCAATATTCTTGCCGCAAAATTTTTCCCGACTGGTCGCCGCTGTAAGATGCTGTGCTTGATGGTTTAGGGAGCTGCAAAACCGATTGGGCACTTACATCCGCAATGCAGACTTGATGTGCCTCAAAATGGGTGCCAAATTGCCTTCACCCATTGCCCTCCCCTGAGCTTCATGTCAATTCTGCGGCACATGGCAAACATGCAGGTGCAGCCAGGGAACCCATGCACGGAAAGCTCTCCGAAGCCAACGAGGATGGAGAAAACGATCCTTGGTTGATTGGGTAATTTTTGGCTGCCTGGCCCGTGCAGTTCTCTCAGCTTCAATGATCATATATCTGAACCAGTCCTGAGGTGATGACTCTACATGCACTCAACTGCCGCACTCTGCTGCACTTGATATGTTGCAATGCCAAGGCACTAGGGTCCTCGTCCGGACAGCTTCCAGTGCTGACAGGGATTCATAACACAAAATGTCAAGTCAAGTCTGTCTTCTCCAGTTGGGCTGCAATCAGCAAAGTCGTGGAGTGGAAGGTGATGAAAGTGCAGCTTGCTACACTTCATCTTTTCTGCCCATTCCTGCCCGCCTCGTTGGGCCTTTTCTCGCTTCTTGTCCTGAAGCCCATCACTGCATTCATTCAGGTCACGCTTCAGCTTCCATGGCTCCCCTTATCGGCTCCTGGCACATGATCTCTGCTTGAAGATAAGCACGCTGAAGGCTCAGCTGCGTCCTCAAGCTGATGCATATGACAGGGCGCAAAACACAACAGTAACAAAAGCGCGATCATGATATGGCATCCCCGCTGACTCACTCACTGCGGAACTTCTTTCGACAAGATGCTGAAGCTTGGTCCGCTCTGCATCTTGCTCAGCATGCCTGGGTCAGCCAACGCTGAACAGGGTGATTTGATCCAATCGGCAGTCAAACTGGTAACGGCCCCACTTGCCGGGCCTTCATGCCAAAACATACGCCGGCATTTCCCACAGATAGTTTTGTGTTCATTTCAACTGTTTAGTCGCTTGCAGGTTAGTCTCTCGTCTTGGAACAACTACGGGTCTACGCGGCATTAATGCAAAAAGGAATTGTCATGAAATTGGACCGCGTTGAAGTGCGACATTCACACTTGAAGAACTTTGATGGCTGGCTGGCCTGCTTCAAGAAGCTCACCTCTGCTCGTAGCAACAGCCAAGGTGCACAGAGTCCAAACTGAGGCGGAGCTGAGCGATACCTAAGGAGGGTCTCTCTCCAAGACTCACTTAACGCGTCCTCCGTCTTGATCCCGGATTGAGAAGAAGGTTGCCAAAAGCTAAGCGTCCCCACTTAGATGACGAAGAATGCTTCCTCTGTAAAGCAAACATTCAAAGCTCCCCAACTTCTGTTCCCACCTAGCCACTCTCTGTTGCAGTCTTGCGCTCGTCCACGAGCTGCTCGCGCAAACGCTGAATTTGCGTGTGCAACGCCCTCCTGCTGCTTGATCACGATCAGCTCTTCTTGAGTCACAAAGGGCCATGATACATTTTCTATACGTTCCTGGATTGCAATGCGGGACCCTGGGTCCGCTTTCATGGTTCATGCAAGCCCTTTAAAAAGTTGAGGGCTGACCATGTGATTTTTTACATGCTTCCCACCACATGACTGCATGCAGCTGCACCGGTCCTCTCATTTGCCCAGCCTGCTGTGCAAAGCACTCGGCTAACCAATGAATTTGCTTGCACAGAACGTTCAAGGCAGCCCCAGCAAGGAAGGAAAGAGCTTGGGAAAGGCATTTCTTAAATGCTAAACTAAACTTAGCAGCGTAGCAGCTGCAACGCGCCACTCAGAAGCGACCAGACACCGTGCCTTGGCCATAACTTGGCGCCTCTCAGATCCAGAGACAAATGCAACTTGCTGAGGGACTGCTGAGGTCCTAAATTGGTTGCTCGGCACGCTTTCGAGGTTTTTTTTTCTGCCACTCTATAGTCTAGCTGGAAATCATGCCGAAACACATGGGACGTGCTGCTTGGACCCGAAGAGATCAAAGGACCCCAAATCTCACGAGGCAACAGCCTTGATGTTGCCGAGCCCCACCACGTGCAGGGACGGGCTGAGGGCCTTCGGTCTTGTGCCCGTTGCAACTTGTTTGTCGGTATGGAGCACACGGCATAGGCAGGAACAGAAACAGAGCTGGCTCTGGCACAAAGGGTCCAGAAATTGTCAAAAACTTCTATGCTCTGGAAAGCCCATATCTGGTAAGCTAACAAATGCCAAAGGTACATATCGCTAGGTCAAAAGCATGCCATGCCGGGTATCGCTCACAAACCAGCACCCCTTCCAAAACTCTCCGAGAGCCTCCCAGGACGCGCCTAACTTGTGAGCCTGGCAGGAAGGTTGGGGGCTAGGTGTCGGGTCTGCTTCTCTCGGTTTGCTAGAGACAGTTTTTTTACTTGTGGACCAGTTTTACTGAGACCAGCATGCGACTCGTTGCGATTCAAGCGTGACAGTCATGCGACTACAGAAGTGCAACCTGGCCTGAGTCACGCCGCCTGCTGAGGTGGGCCAAGCCGTAGGAGTCAATAAGCAAGATCTTTAAAATGAACGAATCAACATCACCACTGCGGATTAGTCACACAGCGTATAACTTATAGCCAACCCTTTCAAATCAACCTTGAATCACTTCTACATCGTGATTTGGAATGCTCAGCTCTTCGCGTGTCCAAAGCCATTGGACTTCGGCATCAAAGCCTGCTGAAAACCGGAGTTCTTTTACTCTTTGAGGCGTGCTGCGGGTGGTTGCCTGTAGCTTTGGCCAGCACAGACATTTAAAAAAAGCGATTGTCTGAAACCAAGTCTCCAAGCACATCCCAGACGGGGCGCATCATTTTCAATACGTCGTCAAACAGCCGGCAACCCTGGTCCTGTAAACGCACTGGTATCTTTTCACATTTCGATCATCCATCTGCAGGTGAGATAGCTGTTGCTAAGTCCAAATTGACACACTCCATGTGTCGCTGTGCAGTGAAAGCATATCCCAGAGCTTTGGATCTTTGACAGTGTGAGCACGACTGCAAGGGGGGAGGCATGTGGTTAGTAAGCTGAGGATCGCTCTGCTCTTTTGGCTCCGCAGCATCTGGCGAAGTGATGTACGCTACGCTCACACTATCTTCTGTTGTGACATGTTGTAACATCATCTCCCACCCCACACGTGAGGTCATTTTAAAGGGCAGGTACCCTAACTCACGGAGGGGTCTTCCGACTCCATGCTGCCCACGGACAAAGCAGGCTCGTGAGATGAGAAGGTGGACGTGCATTTGAAGGTCATGTCTGGTTGTGTCTGGTTGAGCATTTGGATGCAGGGGGCAAAATCAAAACGGCAGCAACGAAGGGGGGCAAACGTGTGCAAAAACAACGCCTGGTGTGTTTGACGCTGTTGGCTTGTTTCGCCAGGCTGTACTGTACAAGAAGCCAGAGTGAGCTGGGCGCATGCCAGACTCGAGCTATTTAACATGCACTGTGACATAATGAAATGACATGCGGTGGCATTGCATCCTCCGAAAGCTTTCACAATTTGAACCCGATTTTCTGAGATGTTCTGCCACCCGTGGTACAGAACCAAGGCTGGAGGCGGCTGTGTGTCTACTTGCCAACGTTAATTCAACCCTTATCATGCAACCTGTCCCTTCACCCGCCGAAGTCCCGGCCCAGGAATTTGCCATTAGGTGGGGATATTTACAGTAGCTCAGGGCCGTGCTGTAGCCTCAGAAGCACACAGTGACAGTAAGTTGTTACATCGAGCCCTTCAAAATCAATCGGAAACACATCCGCGTATTCCTGGATCCTGATCCCGCTGAATCAGACTTCAACTGAGCCCGAAATCCCTCTACTGTGAGGCGCTCCACGAGGATTAGGCCCTCCATTATCAGGTGTGTTTACTGATAGGAAGAAGTCATTGCCACATAGCCTCGCCAGCGATTCTGATGCTAAACGCAGATTCCAGGCTGAAGTGAGAATGCCCAGGCCACCAAGTGAAGACGATAAACATAGAGCTGTTGGGATACCATAATAAAAGCCACAGATGTTACCCATGAAGCCTCCCTTAACTTGATTGCTGTCCAGAACAACGTGTCTGTAGAATCCTCGTGCTACGTTGGCTACAGGAATCTACGGTTAACAAAGTTTGACAAGAGTTAGTGGTTCTTGACCTTCACAGGTGGGCTGCGAGACGGCCATGCCTTCCACTGGCCCTCACTTCCGGATGAGAAAAACAGAACGCAGATCTGCTCATAAGCAACGGCTACAAGTCTCATGGCTAACTCTCAGTCAAGTTTGGCTTGTCCACCTTGATGCCGCCATAGCCGCACGCTGGGCCTGTCTTTTTCATCTGCTGGACGTGCATCTCTGAATAAATATGCTGTCCACAGCATCGCACATCATTTTGCAGAACTGCTGCTGCTTTTTATAACGTGAAAACTATCAGCAGGGACAGCCTGCAGATTCGCTTAGAAGATGCGGCACGCATGCCTGGCATTCGTTGGCATCCAGTGCAGTCGGAACAGTACTGTGAGGACTCTAGCAGAGTAACACATGATTTTGCAAGCGCTCATCGCAACGGTAATGGTATGGGCCTCATTCTGCGACTCTCCGGTGCGTGCTAGAACGTGAGATTTGGGTCTAGGGTGTGTAGGGTGTGCATTGTCCGTTTAAGGATTTCTGTCGTGTACTGTAAACAGCTGGCCCTGCAGTATGGTTAAAAGTAGTTGTCCTGCAGCGCTTGCTCCACTTTGAAGGCTTCTCAAGGATGGCAAGTCTGGGTTGGGATCCAACCATGCCTAGGTGATTTTGGCAAATCCAAGAAACTTAAACGTTGCTTCCACAAAGAAATGCCTCAGTACGTGATGATGATGACCGTGAATTATATTATGCAATTTTCATACGCAAAAGCTTAAGCCCTAATTATTCGAATATGAACTCTAAATGTGTGAGGTAATATAGGTAATGCTCTGTTGCAACTCTGTGGCCCACTCATAGGCTTAGCGATGCTTAGCAACTCACAAATGGCTTGGGACCGGGCCGTTGCCGTGGCACTCTGCACGTCAGATCAGCCTTCAGCTAGAGTCTAGAAACGAAGAGATTCTACTGATTTTGCTTGTACTTCCACACATCCTGACACTGTAGTGGCATCCACAGCTAGAAAGTTGAATGCTCACCCGCAACCTGAGCTTGCCAAACTTGTTCACTCCTGACCACATGCACTCGCATGTCCTCTAGGGCCCACACAGGATCTGGACTTGCGGACTCTTGCCCCTTTCCCATACTGAAGAACCTGGTCTTGAGGCAGCATCCCAACATCATGGAGCTTCCACGTCCTTGCTTTTGCCTTAACATGCCTTCACGGGATTGTGGCAGCATCCCATCTCCCCAAGAAGCAAGATTGCATTGGTGGGAAGTTGCAGATGAGGCAATGGTCTGCCATCCCAAATGCCCGAGAATGCTCCATGCGCGCTACTTGCAGGTGCTGTGGAGGAGGAGAACCCTTGAAATCAGTTGCACCGCACTTCTGCATGCTCAGCGGCTGATCTTCTGACTCACGAGGACACCTGAGAAGGAAAGGAAACCGCCCACAGGCCATGACACGACAGCCAATGGTGCTTCCGAGAAATTGCCAGCAAGATGCTGCAGCGCAATAATCGCAGCTGCCTGAAGTGATGGCAAGCTACACGGCTGGTTCTCCTGTGGTTAACGGTTAATCTCAAGGCTTCAGACTTTGGGTCCAAGCGTTTCATAGGCAGCTGACAAGGGACTCAAACAAGTTAGAGCCCGTGCCACAATCCGCAACTAAATGCTGACCCTCGTTATGATCCCAAATCTTCCTCCGCAAGCATGGTCATTCACATACGAGACCAACCAGGATCATCCTCTGCGATGGGGCCATGACCACCTTTAAAAACAGTCACGCTCATGTGCTGCTGCTACTCTGCGCGAAACCTTACAACATTGATCTTTACGCTCTTGTGTCAGAAAATTTCCTTCTCGAAGCCGTCCTGCCTCCATACACGTGCCTATCTGCCTACGCCACCGACCGTCCCCACCAACACCTCAAACCCCTCTGCCAAAGTGCCGCAGCCACTTCGAGGGAGCGGCCCGCCTTTCTGCATGCAACGGCTGCGAGGGACCCCTAAGGAGGTAGGATTCTGCGGGCGCAGAGATCAAACATCCGCCAGATCAAATGGTTGCATACAGTTGCGGTTTGAGGTTGTCCTCCAACAGCGGACACCAGGCTTATCTCCAGGGTTTCGCTCATGCTCGAAAATGCAGCAGTAGCAGTTGCAATAACAGTAGCATAGTAGTCGTACCAGCACGCAATTGTACTGAGTGGTTGTCTTTTTCGCTGTAGTGGTATCCGCAGGATTACTTTTACTCTTTTCATCATTCATCTTCGTTGTCGTCTTACACGTAATAGCAGGGCCCGCCGCGTTTAAGGCCGGTGGTTTTTGAGACGTTCATGTTCGAAAGCCTGCGATATCTAGAGCATCCATGTCCAAGCCATAGTAACGTTCATGTTTGAGAGCCTACCATATCTAGAGCATCCATGCCCAAACCGTAATACTGTACGTGTTCCTCCATGAGCACGAAGTCCTGTAAATTACAATACTTTCCTGTCTTCCTC